>CAJNOL010001134.1:10328-78822 GCA_905250125.1 Rotaria sordida | reverse complement strand
GGGTATGGATAAAGAGAAGTGAATACCCCCACCCAGCCACCCACACCCACACCCACACCCTACAGGTTTCACTATTTGGAAAACAGAAACCATCATATGTTCAGGGAGTGGCAATCCCATCGAATTTGTATTGGAAGATTTACCATGATAAATCTTACCTGAATGTCTGATTATTTGATAGTACCACGTGCTCCGCTGTGCTCTATCCAACAATGACAACCGCAGGTGCCTATCACTTTTCCTTCAAAAGTTATAAGCATTCTCTTCAAGCGACTTTTTCTAAAAAAACGATATCAGATTCCAAACCCACCTGTCACATATTCAAAGTGAATCAAGATTCATCATCAAATTCTCATTATATTTTTGTTTCTATCAAATAAAAGCCCATACATATGATCTCAGCTGCTATCTAGTAACGGTCGTCTATGGTACATAATCAAATCAGGCAGTTAAAAGTTTGAATAAATTCATCTTTTTATGTATCATGGCAAACAATTTATATAGGTGAAGCAGAGCAAAGTCAAAATAGGATTCAGGACAGAAATGGGCTCCAGGCCGTTGTGATGTGATAGACATTACCTGCTAGTCCTCCGTTGTGACATCCGCTTGCCATATCATAGCACATTGCCCACTACCGTATCGATAGAGGAGCCATGCTCAATTTTCCACCGATTTCATAATGTCCGAATTGAGACACATTGCCCAGCTCTTGCCCAATTTGACTACCATGCCGCGCAAATTCCATCACAGTCTTTTCGTACAAACTCTGCTTTTTCATCCATTCATCCCAGCTTTTCATGTTCTTCCACAATAGTGAGGCATGAAAAGCAGCTTGACTTGTGCTAGCAGCAGTATGCGGCCGAAATCCAGCCAATGCATCGCCAAAAAGTACGACTCTACCATCGTAATGAATTGATTGGTTTGCAAGAACATCAGTGATAGCCTGTACGAATGGTGACTGCGTTTTGTTGATCAGTTCTGCAAACTGAGGTGGAAGATTGTCACGTGCATATTGTTTTTGATTTTCCCAGATTTCGACATTGACCTTTCTAGGAGGCAATGTCCAACGATGTGTTTTTCCGTCGCAATCGGTGAGAATTTTTGATAAATCTTCACAATTGCAATACCACACCCAATTTATCAACCGATCTCCTCGTTTTAATGTACCATTCTTACCGGGGATAACGTAAGAGAGAATTTGCGTGCCAGGCGCATGAAAGAATGTGAAACGTTCGACGACAGTTGATGCGAGCGATTCTGATGCTTCTGATTCAAGAATCGTTCCACGCCAAGCTACGTAGCCAGTGTACTTTCGTTCTAAACCTGGATACAATAGCGTTCGAATGTTGCTTGACGCTCCATCTGCTGCGATCAAGACATCGCCCTTTATTGACTTTGTCTTATTCTGTTGTTCGTAAAACAGAGTTACTTCGTCATTCTCGACTTTCATATCGGTCACGTTTGCATCATAATCGTAAATCGTCTTGCCACCTGACTGATCTGGCACCTGACAATATTCGCTCTGGATCCCATCGAAATTCGATCGTAGGATATAATACACTAAATCCCAACTAGTCATGCACTGAGGCCAATCTTCTCGATGTATCTCATTACCTTGAATATCGAGGTAGTGACGAAACATCGACTCTAATACAAAGTCCCGTTTGGATTTGTCAAATATTTTCATGTAGTCTCGAGTTTCTGCGCCGGCGACAATACCTGCTCCTTGATCCTGTAAAAAAGGTTCAGGATTTCGTTCTAGAATATGAACGTTGTGACCAAGTCGTTTGAGTGCTAGTCCTGCAAATAGGCCTCCGAGGCTTCCGCCTACTACGATAATGTTCATTGTGTCGATGATAGTAGTTTAGCGTCGTGGTAATGATACGTGAACACTTATTTGTACTTAGTCTTCTACTGCTGAAAAATAAAGAACACGATTGAAATTTTCTGTAAACGCAACAAGTATATATTATTATCACGTTTTACGATTTTCAAAGGCACTCCTTGAAGTGGTTGTTTTAGAAATAGTTGTCGTGAATATTCGTATCCGTCGCGACAAACATACGAACTATAGTCGTTCTGATCATCTTCACACTAAACTGCTTAATGCTTAACAGTCGAATCTAACCTTAACGCTATCTTCTAAGTAGTTTCATTGATGTATTTGCAGGCTGTAGGATTCAAGGTGATTCTGACCGATGAAAGAGAAGTACAAATGAAACTGTGAAAGGGTCACTCTTAGTAAACTACCGTTAGTCGCTCAAATTCAGAATAATCAAAATCATGATTTCGTTAGAAAGACACGAATCTGCAAGGTACATAGTGACTATGACATTGCGTCGTTGTGCATCTGAAGACAATAACAGCAAAAATCCTGAATGATTTATAGAATTTAATACTGTGATGCTTTAGCACTAGAAATAAACGCGTTTAATAATTGATTGAAATGTTTTTGTTGCTTTCGTAAGATAAAGCCAATCCGTAAATACTAGTATAAGACTAGGTAAACTGCTAAATGTAATGATGCAGAGGCAATTTTCCTCATTTTCAGCAGTAAAAGAAGAGTATATTGAGAACTGATCCAGATATTTTATCCACAAGATCAGCTTTATGCTAGCCATAAAAAATACAAATTCAGAATCCTATTCTGGGTGTAGAACTCACATCCTATTGATTCCTCATCCGAGAATTTTCATTACTAGTTTCATAACAGAGGAAAACTGAATTTTACTTTTTTCATTATTGTGAATGCCGTTTTAGGAACTTATTTAAATTTTACTACACGCAAAATCCAATACCGATATGAACCGATACGTCTCGTCCATTCATGATTGCGTCAGCATTGCGGAAAGATATTTCGGAATTCGCCTCAGTGATGGTTCGAATCACATCAGGCTTCGTCCTTCTTTCGAGCGCTGGAAAAATCGATCGGTATATTACGTGGAAGAACACTATTGTCTCTGATGATTATTGACACTAACATTCCCTTGTGTTGATGAGAATTACTTATGCAGATCAACATTTAAGTTGCCTAATTTCTACTCCATCGAACAGCGGCATCTACTCTAATTCTGCTGATCTGCACGTTTTAATAAGATGCTAGCAGAGTTGTCGAACGTTTAATACTTCTATACTTTCAGGACTAAATCATAAAATGCCCCAATCAATATCAATAAAGCATTTTGAAATGATCGTGATTCAACAGTTCAGATTAACATGCATCAGATCCGACCTCAACTTCGAGTTTCAATAGTGCACCGTTTCAGCTCTTACCCAAACCATACTTGTCCTCAAAATTTTCGGATCTGAACGGCGGGGTTCGATGGATTTCTGTTGGGATAATATTTTCCTGATATTTTATTTTAAATTTACATTCTTGTCCATTTAAATTTAAAATAAATTTAAATTTTTCTTATATCAAAGTTTAAATTTATTTTAAATTTTTTAAAACTTATCTCAGTATTTAATATTGTTTTTTAAATGTAAATTTATCACTCCTAATTTCAATGGTTTACTTAAATTCTTCGATCTAGAAGAGTATGATTTCTTTCAAGTATACTACTTAGAACTGACGCTTAAACTATAAAACGGAAAGTCTTTAGATTCAATTCCTCCAGCCCGTTCTTTACTCGACTGATATTGAAACAAAAATAAAACTACGGGCTAGAGTAGAAAAATAGTCAATATTGATTTATATTCTTCTAGACAGACTCTGAATATTGCTATGATAGAAAGAGCCGTGAGCAAAATTACGCAACAATCGATCGGTAAGTAATGAAAAAAGTCTAACATGCGGAACAGCTTTGTTTGTGTTTACACAAAATTAAGTGATGAGCTCGGCCATTCGATTTGAAGAGCTCAAAAATTCTCGGATACTTACGACAGAAAAACTCTTAGACGGATGCGCAAGTTTATCTGCTCGAATAAGAATACATTAGAAAAGATGGCGACTAGAACGGTTTTAAATTTAAACAAAAATATTGCATTAGGCAGAGAAAAAATGATCCGTTTCCTGATCTGTTACTTTATATACGCAATTGATGTGCTGAGTGCCGTTCGGTGTGATGACGTTGAATCAGCTAGTATTCTTCTTTAGTTTATTTAAATTGATGAGAAGAGAATGAAAAGAAGCGAACACACGTTTTTTTTTCCTTTTTTTGCGACGATAACGACAGATCTAGATACTGCAGAGTATCAATATAATGAAGAATACGACGACAGTTGCAAGTAAAAGTATGCCTTCGGTTTTTCTTCAGTTTGAAGGTTGAGACAAGTTGTCTGTTGCATTTACGGGAGTGTGAGAATGAGTATAGAAGTTGGTGCGGGTGTGGATGGGTGTGGGTAGATGCGTGTGGGTGTGGGTCAGTGTGGGTGTTGGTGTGAGTGTGGGTGTGGGTCAGTGTGGGTGTTAGTGTGAGTGTGTGCGGTGTGTGTGCTGGTGTTGGCGTGGTTGTGGATGGGGTTGGGGTATGGATGCGGGTGTAGGTATGGGGCGTGAGTGTAGTGTAGGTGTGAATGTGAGTGGGTGTGGATGTGAATTCGGGTATATATCTTCCATAGACCCACACCTACACCCACACACCCTAACTATCAGTTATAAAACATTCAATTTAATTAAAAAATTTTGAAAACCACTCATTCAAAATAGCCGAGTTTTGAACGTTTTATGTCTTGATTTTTATTTTTCTTCTATGATTGATGTCAATATACAAAACTTGATTGTTAAAATAAGACTATCGGTACACTTAGAGGACAAAACCTACTTTAGTCAGTACAAACAAGTGATGTTTTCCATTTTTCTGAAATTGTTGATGCCATTGATGTTAAAGATATCAAGTTGGCAGAAAATTAAAAAATATCGAGTGTTTATTCTCGATTATTTTGTTAAAAACATCAGTTTAATCGAAACAAATCAGATCTTAACTATTCCACTTTGATACGTCTTATTGATTTTTGTTGCTCACTTGCACCTATATTTTTTTAAAATATCTAAATCGCTTGTGACATTTTTTCTGCAAATTATATAGGGTAAATCCATGGGAAACGTACCACATTTACATCAACCTTCTCAGAATCGACTGAAACTTTCAGAATTTGTAGAGCTCAATGAGCTGATCATTTTGGTAAAAAGTTGTTAGAGGTTTGAATATGGATTCAGATTGAAATGAGGAGAATACTATTTTCGAAGTTTCGGGAAAACCTTCATCGAATTGAAGATTTCTGATTTTTGGAAGAACATTTTCTTTTTCATTTTAGGACCAAAAGAGAACATTTTATATATATTCTGATAGCTCGTGCTCAGTTCTATCGAACTATGTATGAACCAAATTGTTCAGATTCCTAAGGTGAAACTTTTCATGGGAGCACAATAATTTCACTGCTACAAAAACTTTGTCTCCCAATAAAAGACCTCTTCCGAATTTGGGCGAATCGTGGTATACTAGATTTTGTAGAGCATCGTTCACTCTATCTTCTGGTATATAAGGCTTCTCAGCCGATTTCCATTTTCACTCATTAGAGAGTCAAAATGTTTATCTACTAGTGTTTTCTGACAGATTTCAATTCATATTTTGTAACTTTTTTAGTGAAAAACTCAATCGATTAGTCGGAAAATTTAAATCCAGATAGATGTCAAGTAGTAGAATAAAAGTTATGCGAGATTCTACAAGATATCATATTGTTTTTCACATCATCTTATAATAGTAAAATGTCAAAACTAGTGTTTGAACCGTTCAATGATCAAAAGCGGACGGTGTATTAGAAGTCAGTTTGACCCATTTAGACTTTTTAGGTCAACACCATTGAGTCTTATACCAATTGCAAGAAGATGTTGAAACAAGCATTTCAACACTATCTTCATGAAGTTTTCACCGAGTTTTTGAAATAAAAAGCCACTAAAGAAGCAGCTTTTTTTTGATCATTTATTTGATAACTCACTCTATTATGGTCAACTTAGTGTTAAAGTAAATTCAAAAGAAAAAATATTTGTGCAAATTCAGTATTTGACAGCGTTTTGATAGGAGTTCAATCCTATATATGAACAAATCAGCAACTATTTGATTCAATGGGGAGGGAACCTAGTATGTTGTTAGATACTGTTGATATAAGTCCTATATTTATCACCAACTCTTATTTTCCAAAAAATATTTTATCATAAAAATTTAAATGACAAAAATTCTAGCACGGTTCATTGGATAGTCCTTTTGAAAAGCTACAAAGACCTTATATTGTGAAAGTCTGCAACTCTTCGCTACTAGGAACATTCCTACTCATGTTGGACTCTGGCTATGGTTTTTTCTCACCTTCCTGCCTATTTTTGACTATAGCAGTAAAATTATTGTGCTCCCATGAAAAGTTTCACTTTAAGAATCTGAACAATTTGGTTCATACATAGTTCGATAGAACTGAGCACGAGCTATCAGAATATATATAAAATGTTCTCTTTTGGTCCTAAAATGAAAAAGAAAATGTTCTTCCAAAAATCAGAAATCTTCAATTCGATGAAGGTTTTCCCGAAACTTCGAAAATAGTATTCTCCTCATTTCAATCTGAATCCATATTCAAACCTCTAACAATTTTTTACCAAAATGATCAGCTCATTGAGCTCTACAAACTCTGAAAGTTTCAGTCGATTCTAAGAAGGTTGATGTGAATGTGGTACGTTTCCCATGGATTTACCCTCGATTTCTCCTTGACGTTTTTTTACCCAGGAATGATTTGTACTCATTGTAAGAAGATCAATATGGAATGCATTCGTTAAATTTGTATAAGCTTCTTGATATTTATGTTGACCACAGAATGAGTTGGCTATCGACGCATACGTATCTGCCAATTGTGGATGATCACGATAAAGCACATCCAATTGAAGAGATAATAATCGTTTGTAGATTTGCAATGAATTGATGTAATTCTGTTGTTTCTCATAGACATAACCGATATGAGCGAGAACTATCTCATCATAATAGTATTCATCCGGAATAAAAGATAAGATTTTCTCGTATATTTGAATAGCATCTATGTATCGTTCTTGAATTTCGTATGTAAGACCAATTTTTTCATAGATCTCTATGAATGTATCGCTATGAGGTTTGCTATATAACTGTTCTAATGTTTTCTTCTATGTATGTATTCGATGTTGACCAATCGTTTTGTTTAGCATATAGAAGAGTCATGCTGGAATAGATTTGCATAACTTCTAAATCAACAGGTACAAATAATTTCAAACTTTTTTGATACATATTAAGAGCTTCTTTGTCATTTTCCTGTAGTTCATAGATATAACCGATTTGTTGGCAATAATCGGCTGACTTTTTCCTATTCGGTACATCGTTTTTCTCTTCATTTTTCAAAGAATTTTTCATTATTTTCATTATTCATATCATGAATATGTTTTGAAATAGTTTGAAATGGTGCTTGTTCTAAAATCGATGAAATCGTATCTCTTCTACAGATTAATTGTCGTTTTTGTTTCATATCCATAAATATTTAATAGTATACATTTACCGTTACAAAATCACCCTGTTCTTCACAAATCAGTCCAACTTCATTGAGCAACGAGGGTAAATTTTGCATTTCATCCCAGAAATATGATTCATTCAATAACTGACCAATGAATTTTTTCGCTGTTTCGAAATCACCCACTAGACATGCATATGTATGCGCATGTTCGATCTTCTGTCAACAGAATGGCATATACTTACAATTGACGAGTCAATCTTTTTTTCTTCTATTGTAATCGGTAGCAAGAAAAAAGAAAAGAAGATTGTGACATCAACATGTCACACTTCAAACGAAACTGTATGTTTCGCAAAACACAGAATTCTACTGATGTAGTACCAAAGCCATAAACTCATTACATACGTAGAATTTTTTATCATAAATTGCTACGATCGTTCACGATATTCATTTGAATGGCATTGAATTGATTTTGAGTTATTCAAACTCAGTAAATTTGATGGTGTTGATTTATTTGTCCGATTAACATACAATCATATGAAAATTTTCGTGAAATCATTAGAAAAAACTTGTTAGTGCGCCTTGATGAGGAATGAAAGTGTGAAACTCACAAACGTTGACTATCATAAGTTTATTGTATATTGTCAAAGAGGTTAAAATAATTTTCATATTTGATAGATACGCTCTGATTATTTCGAATATGTTTGCACTTAATATATTATACTGGAAAAACCTATTTGTGGGTGCAGATGGTAGAGTGGTCGACATTCACATCCACAGTCAGACCCTTTTATTTGTTTGTTTTTCTTTTTTTTCATCATCATGAATTACAGGACGGAGTAGTGAATTTCAGTTCGAACTAATTGATTCGCTCTCATTCTGACTGTGCATGGATGACTTAAAACTTAATATTATCTGTTCTCTATAGGGTCGTGATATGCAATGTTCATAGAAAAAGTTCATTTTTTCGAATGTGGGTGTTTGTGTTCGTGGCTTGAAGGCAATATGCGCATCGTACATCCATAACTACACCTGTCTACTTTGCAAGATCGAAATATAAATAGTTTGAGCGTTCATGTTAGATTTTAAGGATGATAGTCTAACACTAGTTACTTGATCATCATCATTACCTAGTCAACCTGTCTGTCATACTAACCCATATTGTTACCTCATCATGTCCCTTTCATACACTCTCACCTAATCGAGCAAAGATTTGTAAATCACGAGATATGTCAATTTCATCTGAATTCATTCACGTCAGAATTGAGCGGTTGTACAGATCTTTGTGTGTTTTCTCAATGAATCATGATCGCATCCATTTCACAAATTACTAAACAAATCAAGTAAGACACGAATCATAACATTCATACGATGTATCTGAGTTTATGGGAAAATGATCTCACAATGACATCACGCTTTCACGTTAAACATATGCTTTGACTTCTCTAGAGTACGCTTCATCATTTCTTCAGACACTAATAAAAGCAATTCTTTCTTTTAATTAATAGTTGAATAAAAATAAACAGAGAAGACAAATAAAAATAAATTGCCGTTTAAATAAACTAATCAAGTATATAAAGGAAAAAACGTGTATCTTTTCTAAGTAATTAGAAACCCGAGTTCAAAATATTAATCAGGCTAGTATCGTCATTGATATGTTCTATTGATTATTATAACATGGAACTGCAGTTATAATATCATTATCATTTGTGACACATACAACACGGGTTGGATCATACATTCGATCTTCAATTCCATTCCTTGCATTGTATGGAGTTAAATCTATGATAGGAACGAAAGATAGATTTTAGTGAATATAGATTTAAATTGAATGATTAAACTTACTACTATCAAATTCTGAAATTTTTCGACATGCTACTTGGAATGTTTGTCCAACCAATTCAGGCCATTCTTTACGTCCAGACATTATTTCGTAAATATCTAAAGCACCAATCGGTTGATTTCAAATTAAAAACTCTTACAATTCTTTGATAAAGTTCTTCTGTTATATTTTGAAATGTTTCGAACATTTTATATGAGAATAAAATGAAGCATATCTTATCTTATCGTACCTTTTCTGCCTATAAATAGAGACAGAAGCGTAGAAAAAAATAAAAAGCAGGAGTTCACTAAGTAATAAAATTGGATCCTTCTCGAAACTGAGTTTATTATTTCCTGAATAGTCAATCTGAGTGTGAGATGTCAGTTGCCGCTCAAATTAGACTGTTAGACTTAATTTCGGTTGCGCTCACCTGACTCAAAACTCGATATTATCGATCTCCTACAGTGTCGTGCAGTGTTGTATTTACCTGCAACGTTTCTCTCTCTCTTCTTCAGCTCCTTTAATTTAACTATTAGACCAAATAGAAGCTCTTTCTTTCCTCTATCCAATAGTATATCAGAGTATGACAAAAAATTGTTATTTCCCTTTTCCTCTTAGATGATATGGTTCGCTTAAACGTAGAATATGAAATATACCCATGACAAAACTCCCTCACTATTGAGCTATGAAAGACAACGATCCACTTTGAATTAAATATCATTCCATAGGCTTTTTAAAGTTCTACAAAATGATACTAGTGCGTCGAGCCTAATTTATGGCCAACATACTTTAACACTTTGAGTCCCATAGTAACAAGAATGTTACACATGTTTTATAATTATTTTTCGCAATATAATTTATAAAAATTAGTATAAAATCTCTTGGAATGAAGCAAATGGAGAATATGTCAATTAATAGCAAACGTACTTACGTGACACTGCCTATCAAAACTTTCTAGAATTTATTTTGAGGTAGTACAGGGGTGCCCATAAATAAAATTAGGATAAAAAAACTCGAATGCAGGGTAGATTAAAAGAAAGGAAACATCGCATTCTTTTCAACGTTTTTTCTTTACCGATCGATATTTACATGTCATATCTGGATCACATATCTTAGATGACAATACTCAGAGAAGAGCCTATCATCAGCCTTTGGCTATAAGAGTTTATCGAAAAACATACAAATGTCTCTAATACACTATTATATGAATGTCGTATAAATCCACTATTGTCTAATTGAAGTCAATGTCTTTTTTCCGTTATATGTCGTTTTTGAGTAGTTTCCTACGCAACGAGTCTCAAACAATGTAAAGACCAATAGAATTCACATTGTTTGGTACATTTTGATTCAAACTCACCCACATCCATATCCTCTTGTTATCAATTGATGAATAATAAAATCATGGTTATCCACAATATTTCTTATCATTTGTTTTATAATAATACATAAATACAATCATTATGTTTATTCGAATATTAAAATCGACATCATAGACTGTATTATGGTTGTGAATATAAATAATATTTTGAGAAAACTATCAACAAAATCTAAAATTCTCATATTGATTTCGAGTCGATTAGCTGAAAATGTATTTCAAGATAATTTTCATCTATCGTTTACACACAATTGAAAAAAAATTGTCATCAAATAAAAAATATCTGAATGTAAATCATTTGGGGGGGGGGGGATGTATTTTAACTATAGAAAAAGATCTTTTATTCAGTCGAGAATATTTCAGAATTAACAACAAGTCTCACAGTACTTAAGACCTCATTAGAGAACTCACTGCTGACTCAATCAGCAATAAAAATGTCGTATCAAACGATTATAATTTGGTTGATTTATGAACTTATCTTTAGATGTTTTCTCTAATAAGTTGTCTGCTCTAATCAAGTACTCCCTGAAAATTTTATGATTATAGCTGTTGGCGGAGTGAGAATCGTCCTAGATAACAGAAACATCATTGCATCTCAGGATTATAGCAGATTAGAGTCTCCTATCTATGATATAGTAAAGGCATGTGGAACTTTATTTATCGATAAAATGATGGATCCGAATGCTGCAAAATAATGGCGAACAATATAGTGTCTATAAAACCTTTTTTTGTTCAGATTCGTGGAAAAAAACAGTGTTTTTATTCTAAATTTGACGCATGAACACTGATCAACCGTGACTTTGTCAAAATATGACTATATAAAAATACAATTAAAAATAATTCGCACGGGCAATTTTGTAGCTTCATGTTCATAGTTGAAGTCTTATAAAAGATATTCGGAATAGTGTCGAGAAAAACTCTACTCTCGATTTTATGCTTTACGCGATAATAGAAGTAGATCCACTGAAGTCTTTTTTTTTAGTTATTGTGCAAGTGAACTAAATAATTCTTTATATCTAATTTTATTATAATCCTATAGCATTAATCAAATAAACAATCAAACTGATATTGTACTCAATACATAAATACGTAATGATTATGTTCAATTATTCGAATTGTCGTCGTCATAGTAATTTTATTATTTTATAATTTCGATCTATTATTATTTTTATTCATCACTAAAAGATTATTTTTTCTAATATCGTCAATAGTTTGACATCCACATAACATCATAGCCACTCGAAATTCTCTTTTCAATATTTCCAATACATTTCTCACACCTTGCTCTCCATCCACTGCTAAACCCCATAATACTGGTCGTCCGATAAGTACTGCTTTTGCACCCAATGCTATAGATTTCAAAATATCTGTTCCTCGTCGTATACCACCATCAACATAAATATCTATTTGATGACTGCTACCAGCAACAGCCTTCACAATATCTGGCAAAGCATCAATTGTACTTTGGCATGTATCTAATTGTCTTCCACCATGATTCGATACAATAATTCCTTGTACACCATGTTTAACAGCTTCGCGAGCATCATCCGGATGGATTATACCTTTGAGAATAATAGGTAATGATGTAATTGATCGTATCCAATTAAGATCTTTCCATGATAATGATGAATCATATGGTACATTAGGATAGCCAAATGCTAAAATATTATTATCATCAATCAAATTTTCAGCTCGAATACCATCAGGTAATGAAAAATTATTATGAATATCCAATTCTCTGTTACCTAATTCACACGTATCAACTGTAATAACTAAAGCTTTATAACCACATTTTTCAGCTCGTTTGATTAAATTTTGTGAATATTGTCGATTTGTAAATACATATAATTGATACCATAGTTGTGAATGACTATCAGGATAATTATCTTTAATTTGTCGCCGATACTCATCGGCAATCAATTCCATACGTGTTGTTGCAACGGTACTAACACACATAATTGTTGAGCAAGCAACAGCTGCTCGAACAGTTGCTAATTCTCCATGTTCACTATTGGCTAGACGATGAAAAGCTGTAGGAGCAATAATGCATGGAAACGGAATTGTTGTTGTAGAATTTAAAAGTTGTACCTTACAATTTGTTGAATCTATAGATAAATGTGATGAAACATCAATAAGTATTTTTGGACGCAATTTTATTCGACGAAATGCTTCTTGATTATCAATCAATGTTAGTTGATCATCAGAACCACTACTATAGTAATCATAAGCCATTTGTTGTAATGTTTCTTTTGCCTGTTGATGATAATCTTCAATATTTAATAAAGCTCGTCGTAATTTCTTCTGGCATTTTTCCACTTCTTCTTTAACGTCTTGCATGATTGTAAGAGTTTTCGTATCTAAAAATTTAATAAAAGTATTTTTAGAAATTATTCTACGATCAGCTGCTTACTTTTTCAAATGAATAGCGGTACAACTGCAGTTATACCTGAATAGCTTAGTCACATACATTCGTTTTTCTTTTTTATGATAAGAAAAAGGCAAAGATCGCTATTTACCTTTTATCTTCATTTGTTTTGTTCTTATCTCAATGAAACGGTGTTAACTCCTATGTTTCTATTCAACGTCTCTCTATTATGATAACGGTTTATTAAGCAACAAAAGAGAACATGAAAGGGGTAATAAACAATAAGAAAACGATATGTGGCAACTTCGATCGTAAACACCAAGCAAAAATAATAATAACTCATTACTAATAGAAGAGACTAGAAAACTACAAAATTAAAGAGAACGATGCGTCATATATCGATTTGAAGCAAAATCATTACAATAACCAAAACATATGTCGATTGTCGTATGAACAAAATATAAACAAGAGTGAATACGAATATGATGGCAATTCGGTATTTATACCCTTTCAGTTTCAACTATTATTATGTAAGAACCTTTCGAGTTGATAACACTTTTTTTTTCACTTCCTTTCTAGTAAAATCAAGACTTTTCAAACGTCATTGTATTCATTAGCACTCTGAATCCATTAATAGTCGTTATTGCCAGAGTTGACATAAGATTAGATAAACAAGGATCAACGCATCGAAAAATTTTGTTTATAATTGTAGATGGTATTCCTGCAGATGTCATAGAAAATCTTTCAATTCCAAACATGAAGAAAATTCAAAAAATTGTAAGCTATACAAGAGCTTATGTTGGAGGTGATAATGGCCCTTATACACAACCACCCCCTATTTTAGCACCTGATTATATGAATCTACTTACTAGTACATAAGCTAATAAACACAATGTGTATGATAATGATGTTGAATCTCTCAATTATCATTATAAGAATATTTTTCACATGTATCAAAATATATGGATCTGATCTTTCTTGGGTTTATTTACAATATACGGATGACGTAGGACATCTATTTGGAGACAGTGAACAATTTAACCAAGCAGTCAATAATGTTGATCATTAGATAGGGAAAATTTGAGAAGCTATCAATTATCGAATGACACATCATCAAGAAGATTGGTTAATCATTATAAGGACAGATCATGGCAGAGAACCGATAACAGGCAAAGAACATGATGATCAGACTGATAGAGAACGAACAACTTGGATAATAACAAATAGTCAAGAAATGAATACTTATTTTCATGATTTTCAACCTGCTATAATTGATATATATCCAACAATTGCAAAATTGATTGGTCCTAGCATTTCAATTGAAACTTAAAGAGAATTAGATTGAATACCGTTAACAGAAAAAGTATCATTAATAAAACCGAACGTCAGTTTACATAATGTTAGTTTACAAATTAGTTGGACAGTTTTGGATCCGGCTCGAAATGTAAAAGTATGGCTATCAATTACAAATTCGTTTAAGGATGGTATGACAGACACTTACCATTTAATCAAAACAGTACCTATAGACAAAAACATGATTATCGTTGATATAAAAAGATAGGCATCCGACTTCTATAAAGTAGTCCTTGAAGGGCAATATGATACGGTGAATATATGGATATTTCAATTATGAAGTTACATTATTCTATATATTAATAATAAAATTAGAATACACATAACGGTTACTTTTTAATCAGAAAAATCTAGTAAAAATGTCTATAGATTCGTTTGATGTGATAAAATTTTCGAAATTTTTCAAACATCCGAGTAAAACATTTTGTCCATCGAATATCGTTACAATGTATTTGATTATAATGTACTTGTTTTGCTTATATACAATGATCTATGTATCAACTTGATTCTTTAAGTGACATCTCTATAAAGCAACATAATTAATACATGTATTGCTATATAATAGAATATTGTCAAAATTAACACTACTAGTTGTTCATCAGCCAGAAAAGACGGCGACAATCAACAAGATCAGTAATCATAAAGTGAGTCGAGTTGGCATTTTAGGAAGAAATTCGCGGTTAAGTAGTGAGCACACGTTTCAATCCAAGTCTGTAGCTTCCTCTCACAGACATTGATTGTTGTTTAAAAAGCAAAGTTTTTAGTTGAATACAGTTTCTCTATGTACATTAATTTTTTTTTCTAACAATAGAAAAAATATCATTCGAAAATGTCCCTTTTTTCATTAAGCGCATGGATTGTTTTCACTTTCAATATGTTCAATTTTCTACTTCACATCTATACTTGTTCTTTCATTTCACACAAGAAACCTGTCTCAATTTTCTCACGGTTAAGGTAGACCTCAGTGGGACTAGGAAAATCCAAAAAAAATCAGTGCCCATGACCTATTAGTCGAATGTTACGACCATTTTATCATATTTTCAACCCATAGATAAGTATTTTCGAAAATATGAAATTTGCCTGAAGGTAGATTCTATTGTTATTAGAATTCTCTAAAATTTTCAGAGGAGAAGAATGTGTTATTCTCGAGATATTCAACATCCAAAAAATTATCACTTGTCCCTAGAAGACCACAAAAATCAAAGGCTGTGGGTATGGTAGTGTTCTGTCGCCAGAACTTTCTCGATTCCCACGTTCCCATTATGCTTTCAGAATGAATATTACGATTTCATTTTTCGCGTTTGAGAAGAAAAGCATTACTATCGGATATTGACTGTCTTTAAGTTAAAAATAAAATAATGATTGAAGGTACATTTTAATAAAATAAATCAATTATTATTTATATGTGAATGTTTATCAAGGTTATGTTAATAGAATTCTTTTCTTCATCAATTGAACAATTGAAAAGAGCATAAAAAAATACTAGCAGATCAACAGCATCGATGAAAAAAACCGAAAACATTCAAGAGAAGAAGAATATAATAACAATTCTATATTGCGAGATAACCTGAATAATAGACCTTTCGAAGATGATCATGACAAAGAACATAATAGTTGTAATAATTGAATTACAATTTAACTTTCTGTTTGAAATAGCAAACTTTGAAAAGTATATACAGAAAGCAAAATATTATTGATCAAGTTGATTTATGTTGTGTGAGAACAACATTCTTATTAATCTCAAAAAAAGCCATCACGATACTCGAAAAAATTTATTTGGCAACTGATATCACTTCAATGCCTTGACGTCATGGCAATACTAATGACATTGTATCTAAGGCATAAATCGTGCAAGATTTCTACTTAAAAAACTTTCAAAACTAGAGTATGGATCTTGTTTTCTCCATACCATTTCGAATAGGCACTTCTTGCATTTTGTCGAATCTAAATAATATGTCATATGAATTCAAAAAAAAAAGGAACGTATTAAAAATTTTTATACGAGAAATAAAAGTTATTGTGAAGTAGACGTTATTGGTGGAAATTAGTCCCATGAAGATCTTGTAAGAAAACAAAAAAACAAACAAACAAACATTTCTTTTTCGAGGTTCGAATAAGTTCTGTTTCAAAATGCAATAATTTATTCTTCAGAAGGCACGAGTTGGTAACTACCACGACCATCAGAACGGCACATTTGAAATCTGACAATTCCAATGATGGTGATGATCAATGCCAAGAAAATGATACCACAAATGATACCAATCGTAATCGCAAATCCGAAATCTATTTTGTCTCGTGCTGTTTGTTGGCCTAGATCAAATACAAACAATAGTTAAATAATCTGAAAATGCTAATAACAATAGCCTACTTTGTGTGTTGGCAACTTGGGTAACAGAGATTTCTTTGGATGTTGTTGCTGCAGCTTTCAAAGATGATAGGCTTACCGAAGAAGCCGTATTAGTATCATCCGTAGTGGTCGAGATTATAGTGATTTTGGCTGCCGAGTTCTTGTGCGCTAATGATGTTGACAGTGTTGTGGTCGAGACTACAATAGTTTTGGCTGTCGAGTTATTGTGCGCTGATGATGTTGACAGCGTTGTGGATGTGGAAATGGATGTGGACGTGGATGTAGATGTGGATGTGATGGTTACTGTGGTTGTACTTTCGGGCGTCATTGATTTACATGTTCTGCTATTTGTATTACAATACGAGAATGTGTTGCAAACACAGATCGTATCCGTGGAAAAAGGAGTGATGCGTGTAAAGACTACAAAAGTTTCGGTGAAATTAATGTTACGACTATTACCGCTTATACGTGATAAGTGGTATTGTTCGATCAAGTCTCGTTCATAATTTTCGGTACTCAGTGCCTCTTGAGTGATCACGTCTTCTATCATGCTAACACTGCAAAATACACTGTTACTTCTAATGTAATTTACGCAACTTGAAGTGTTAATCAACGGATGTTCCGTACACAACTTTGGTAACGGCAATAGATCTCCTATTCCAGAACATGGCACAGGATTCGACAGATCTGTCAGAACAGCTGGCAGTGGTTGCAACAAAGAAAAATTGCGATTCCAAATCATACAAGTACCCAAATCAATATTGCAAAGATCTCCTCCACAAATACAGATTGTCATGTTCTTAAAAGTTTCGTAGGGTAACGGAGGACATATGCCGACACCAGTATCAGATATTGTTGAAAATCCGTGGCAACGTTTGATTAATTGTCGAAATGTATTAGTATACCAAATACCATCACGTATTGTGTATTCTATGAGTTGACTTAATGTATAACCACCATCATAGACGCGAAAAGCACACAATTGATAATCGTTACGTAATATGGGACTTTTGCTCGAATAACATCGGATGTTATTTGTTACTTTAATATCTTGTGGAGGTATGAGAATAAACGATTGAACAGATATTAGCAATATGATGAGAGCAAAAATGATCGTTTGAAAATAATGGTTCATGTTTTACAAGACAGAGAATGCATTTTTACTTTGTAATAAATACATATGATGCCTATTCACAAACAAACTTTCCATGATTACAAATGTTTCGAGAAGCATCTATCATGTGCAATCAATATGTTGAAACAGAACACTTGATGATTTTGTTTTTTAAAGTAATAGAACGTTGCATCCTATTTTGCATTAAAAGCCATTACATGTATTTCTTTTTACAGCAACATACAAATGGAATAATGTGTAATACTTTCAGAAAAATATTATTCGAAAGATGAAAAAGAGAGTAGTAGGGCATGATTGATTGTTCTGCAGAAAAAAAAAATGTTGTTACTTCGAGAAATAATTTCGATGTGGATGAAGAAAAGACTCACATGCACATTCACTTGCTCACTCTCAAATAGAGTATGTTTAGTCGTATTTCGCAGTTTTGAATTTCTTGTTGGCCTTTATTTATCAATTCAATGGTATATTTGCATAGAGCGTCAAAAATTGCTTTTAACCATTACAGTCTCATTTGAGTTCAAAATGTTCAATGTACTAAAAGCACCGAAAAAAAAGGAGTTCGCATGCTTCTCTTACTGTTATCGTAGTCGTATTTTATTGTTATAAATAGCTGAGTGTTTCTAATGATCCGTATTCATCTGGATTCTGATAGAGTTATAAAATTTGACCCTAAAGAACGCTTTTCCAGATCTTTTCTCGGACTATCTATGCGAAAGGAGGTTAAAAAGTCTTGTGAGGCCCGAAAAAAAAGGTATAGATAAAAATCGTCTTGTGGGTGTGAGTAGATGTTTATGGTCACAGCCACACTCTCACTTCATTTTATGTTGTGGCGTAGAATCTACGAGTGCACTAATAATATCAACTAGTTTCACTTATTCGTTGTTAATCTGACAGCAGAATCTTACAAACTTCTAAGCAATTCTTTTCATCGATGTATAGTTTGATAATGAAGATAAAAAGGAAAACCTAATAGATAACGAACCATTATTAGTTGATATTACACAATAAAGTATATCTTGTGTAAGTACAACAGCGTTAAAACATATGACTAAGTAAAAGACTATTTCTTTCATATAGAAAAGTATTTTCATTTCTTCTATGATGAATAAATTTCAATATGTCATGAAATTTGAATTATTACTAAACGAAATAATAATTAAATGTTTGAAATATCTTAATGTATTTGTTATTTTTTATTCATTTGATTGATTGAATTATCATTTTGACAAATTAATTTGAATATGTTCGTAAGTCTTTATTTAATCAATTTTGTTTAAAATTGTTGTTAAATCTAGAAATAAAAAATCAAATTTACTCATATTCTAATAATCAATACATTCATTTAATATACCCTTAATCTATCAAATCTAAAGCATTTAGGTATGATGTGAGACTGTGAAATGGAAAGTTCAATAATATTTTTTGATAGACTAATAAGTGCACTGCAATTATGATCAATACGTATTGAATCAAACTATTTAAAATCACTATTGAACGATAATGAATACTATAAATACTTTAACAAAAGGATTGAAAGATGGGTATCTTTATAATCTTTTTATATGACAAAATAATTAATAGTTCTTATCAAGGAAAACAATTTTATGAAATATTTTCTAATCTTGAACATTTAGAATGTTCTTTCGGAGACGCCAGTGGATACGGTTCTGGATGTGTGGGTTAAGATAAGATGAATCTACATCTACGCCCTCATTTGACTATGTCGAATCATATCCTCAAAAACTGATATGAAGCCAATAGTGAAGTCATAGAGTGAAGAAGCTAGATCCTCTTACCAATAGGCCGATCCCTCCACGAGAAGTCCAAACAAAAACACTGAATCTATTACCACCAAATTCTGAACTCTACTATTAAATGATGTAACATTTTTTTCTCTCTGTCTAGAATAATGTTGAAATAAATTATTCTTATTTTTGTTTTATTATTAATATTGACAATGGACTGTTCTTTTTCGCAGAGAAAAAGTCGAAAAAAACCAGCCTTATTTATTTCAATTTCATACATCAATCATGTCAATCTATTTTTACATCAAGCAATTGAATTATATCAACATCATAATAATGACCATAATATTTATATAATTAGTTGTTCGAATACAACAATTAAATTTCTCGATCTTGGTCTATGTCAAAATAAAACTGATCTTGTCTTATCGTATAAAATACTTGCTTCAGAAGCTCATTCACATTCAGAGGCATTGAAACTTCTTCAAATTTTCATTGAAAATGATTTTAAAAAAATGTATGGACAAATGTTGAATGTAATTCGATCTGATATATTTCATGAATAAGAAACAGTCAAAGCTATTATTGATCTATTAATATATGCTGGTGCTGATATAGCTGATTATTTTAATATTACTAGTTATATAATTAATAATACCAATATAATATCTTATCTCGGTTGGAAATATATTTCATCATCAGATTATAATCCAACCTATTGTCTTGATCCACCGCAGAGTATTCATTCAATTGTTGCAAATTTATTCATACGTACATTTAAATAATATATATTATCTATCATCGTGATATCATTCATAGATGATTTTTGTTAATAATGCGTTTGAATTTGAATATGTTCAATTAACTGAATCATTGTGTTGCCAATGAAACTTCCTTTGAATTACTATCTAACACAATTATTTGATGAAGATTGACAATGGATCGAATTCGATAATCGATCAATAATCTATATTAATTTTGGTACTTGTGTTTCAATATCAAATGAACAAATACAAAAAATATATAATGCCATTAAAATATTCGATGAATATCGTTTTGTATGAGTGTTAAAAGAACGTGATTTATTATCGAATAAATTATCATCGAATATACGTATTGTAAAATGGACTTTTTAGCTCATTCAAAGGTAGATTTATTCATTTCATACAGAGGTATTAATAGTGTTTATGAAAGTATTTGGTAAAATACATCAATTCTTTGCACACCGATTTTTGCTGATCAACATGATTATTGAATTTATGTTAAATAAAAAAGAAATGAATATTCAAAAGAAAAATATGAAACGATTACAAATAATGATGAAATTATATGGTGATATCGAATATGCAGTTGATTTGATTGAAATAATTGCAGAACACGGAATAGGAAGATGACTGATTGAATTTTTCATATGAATATCAATATTTGAATGCTTTCAGTTTGAAATATTCCTGTACATTCATCAATTATTTCATTGATGATCAACATTACCTGACTTTTCCGCACTGGCATTTTTGTACAAAATAAATTTTTTTCTATTCTCCTTCATGTTAAGGAAGACTTCAGAAGTGCAGAATCTGCCGCTAAGATGAAAAATTTTTCCTTGAAAGAGAAAAATAAACGGATACTCCATAATAAATGACCCAGTTTTATTATCTATCTTCTGAAGCATTTAACAATTATTTTAAATTTTAGTTTTTATATCAGTAGATAGAAAATTTAACTTCCTGTAAAACTGTCTTAACATGTAGTATTCCATTGTACAAGTGTGAAAATTTTTTAAAAAAGCGAAAAAAATGATAGGGAATTTTTAGAAACGGATCTGCTGAAATTTAAAATATGCTACAATAGTGTACACAAAATCTTACATATTTCGGTATGACTTTCAAAGTGTTAGAACAAATATTTGAGAGAAAAAAAAAATTCAAAATAGAAAATGTTGAAATACCAAAAAAATCTGGTTCCGGACAAATCTGAGATATTGATTTCAATTGATTCAAAATAGCCTACGCGTTTCAACTATTTAATTGAACACATGTGCCATTTTGTTCAAAACTTAATTGTGCATCCAGTGATACGGCAATCAACCTTTTTTATAGGACGAATTCGACTTGTGATATAAAATAATTTTTCATAATACATCCAAAATATCTTCAAATGTTAGTTCGCAACTTTTTTCTTCTTTTGAATAAAACACTCAGAACCATCCTAAGTTCATGAGCATGTAGAGCAAAAAATTCTCTATCTTTTGATATACAATACTTAGCTTTTAGCATCGGTCGTAATGAACACACGCTCACACAAATCATTATTTTTTATCTGTAGAAAAATAGAAATTGGCAGTTTGACCATTCAATAGATTTTGATTTCATCAGGCTTATGCCTACATGAAAAATCTCCTCGAAAAACAAACTCGGTAGTTTTGTAGAGAATTGAATTCTCTATCCAGCGAGTTCAGAACTAAAATTTGGACAAGTCTTAAATCTCTCAAAGATAGAAGATAAAAGAGCGACATGTACCATGGAGTACCCATTATTTCTCAAAAAATGTCCCTGAACGGTCGTTCGCGCACACGGGTAGATTGTGCACTACTGGGAGCCTCTTCCCTTTGAAAATCCATTTTTTTGTTTCGAAAATAAAATTGAAGTTGGCTTTTCATCATAGAAAAATGGAGCGAAGTTTTTTCTCAGAATATATATGACTTTTCGAAAGAGTTTTACTTGCATAAGCATGAAATAAACATTCTTATATAATTTAAGCGAAACAGATGGTGCTAACTCACGTCATCTGTTACGTGCTTTTAAAAATTCCATTTAAATAGATTTTGAATATGCCATTTTAATATGTTCTTTTTTTGTGGATTTAAATGAAAAACTCCATGTCTAAAATTATTTACTGTTTTTTCTCAGAACATGATTTTCAATCAGAAAAATTAAGATAACTTCCACCCGGTTCAAGATATAACTAATAGCTTTTTTTGCTTTAAAGATCTAAATGAGAGTAAACTTTTTGTTCGACCAACTTTTTTACAGTTGATTGTTGTGTTGAGAAAGGCGAGATTTAGTGACATGAAGTGACATTCTTTGGCTTATCTTGACACCGTATGCACTAAAATGAACATAAAAATGAATGAAAATGAATTTCAAAATTCTGTTCCCACAAAACTTGCGCGCAGGTACTGGCTTTAATTTGAAATTACTCTAAACTCTGTATCACTGATAATAATGAAGTTATAAGGATTTTCCTGAAGACCATAGAAGTGGGATGTGTATGTGCATGTAAATCTGTCGGTTCGGATTAGCTCTTCATTCACACCCACACCTTTAAAAAAATCGAATATCATATATTTTTAATCACAAAAAAAAATCTGTTATAATCATATTTTTTCCGTTTTTTTACATGGGTACTTCTACCAATGAACTAAATCTTTCCATCTCCATATTGTGTGTATTAGTCAAAATACGAATAGGACGACACGGGTGAACTTTCTACTGATAAACAAAGAAAAGAGTCACAAAATGTGATTAAAGATTTGCTTTTCTCACTGACGGTTGCAGTAGAAAAGACCCATAGATGAAGAAAAAAACAAGTAGGTCAATAAGGTATGATTACACGTCATACACTATTGTTGACTTCACATGATTAGCGTAAGCGATATCTGATTTATCGCACGTCATTTTTACTGACGCACATCGGCCATGCTTAACTGATTTCAAACAACTGAGTCAGAGAGAGAGAAAAACAATGTTTTACACTATTTTTCTGTTCTTTTAAACATTGAGACTATAAAAACGAGTCCTACTTTCACATAATTACAAAACACCATCAAGTTCAAATAAAAACAAACATTCCAGCTTCGCATCCGTCACTATCATTGTTAATCATGACTATACATAAAACTGCAATGCAGCTACTATTTCTGGTACCCATTCTAGCCGTAATGCTCATGCCATCACTGGCCGAAGGCAACGAACGCAAATCTTCCCATCAAATGCGGGCGAAACGTGTAGAATTGTTCATTTGTCAAATGATCTCTCATTGTGCGACGATTCCAACAAACACAATCCATAATGACGTAATAGTTTAACAGAGTAACCAACCGATTTAGAATTGATCATGTATCATGTGATCTCTCCTTCTGCAATAATTCTAACAAGTGAACTTAGAAGTAAGAAAAAAAATAGAACAGAAACATTTAGAATTGTTCATTTGTCATGTGATCGTTGCTCATTAGACAATTCCGACAGTTAAACTTGAAAATAACGGAATAGTTTGAGACAGTCAAGTAGAATTATTCATTTAAGATGTGAATTCACGTCATGTGGTAACTCTGACAGATACACATTGAAGCCAAGAAATATTTGAAGAAAACAACCTCGAAAAATTCATTCAACATGTAATCTCTTCTTTTGCGACAATTTCGAAAAATAAATTGCAAATTGACGAAATAGTCAAAGAGAGCAACCTAGAATTATTCATTTGTCATGAGATTTCTAATCATACTATGATTCAGATAAAAATACTTCGAAACAAGGAAATACTTGAAGAGAGTCGAGTAGAATTCTTCATTTCTCATATGATTTCTTCTCATAGTAATAGTTTCAATAAATATATTTGAACATGAGGAAATAGTTGAAAAGAACTAAACTCGAATAATTCATTTCACATACGATCTCTGCTGATATGATGATTCGAACAAACATACGTCGAATTGAGGCAACCATTGAATCGAGCAACCTGAAATTATTCATTTGTCATAAGATCTCTTCTTATGTGACAATTTCAACAAATACACATTTCGCAATGAAGAAATAATTGTAGAGATTCAACTATAATTATTTATTTATCATGCAATTTTTTCTCATGTGGCATTTCGGACAAAAATGCTTCGACATGAGGAAATAGTTGAAGGAGGCTACGTAGAACTGTTCATTGGACATTTGATCCCTCGTCATGCGAAGATTCCGTGAAATACACTTCGAAGTGAGGAAATAATTGAAGAGTTACCAGGAATTGTTCGTTCGTCATGTGTTATATCTTCTAGCGATGAGCTCTGGATAATACTGTCAGATGAAGAAATAATTGAACTAGACACGCAAACCAACACGTAAGTCTTTTTAATAGAAAGTATTCCGAACGATGTAAAGGTATTTATTTTTTTTATAGCAAAAACGCCACCCAGCAGTAGTCACTAAAAAAGAATACCATGAAGCATTATGTACAATTTCGAAAGATTTCTATTTTCGTCTCACTGCCAATGGATTCTCAGGGTTTTTCGTTTTATTAATACTCTATTTTTATTTTTTGTTTTCAATAAATATATTTATCGGAGGCACGCTTTTGTTTTATCATTGGAATCATTTTTTGAGAATACATCACTCACAGGAATCGTTGAAATGTAGCAAGTAAAATTATTTAGCATCATTATGTGAAGTATTTGTATGATCTTTCTTATTTCTTGAGTTCAGTAATGTAGATGTGCTGATCATATTATTTTGGTAGCTAATGTGCAATTCGTGAATCGATCAAAAGTAAGCAAGAATAATGATTACTCACATACGCACCGGTAGAAACTTGAGACAATACCTTCGTAGATGATTCATAACGATAGTTGACTATGGTCTTCTTTATTTGATGTATTAGGATTCTCAATATATTCGGATATGCTCTTGCCTCCTGATCATTTTACATGAGCGATCACGCATGAGAGAAAATAACTTGATGAGAGATGTCGCTTATGTACAAGAATACGACTGATGAATGGAGAGAAAGAGACATCCATGCACATTTCTATTTAATGTTACTTGCAACCTATATTAAATAAAGAAACAAAGCTTGTTATTAGTGCAGTCCCTTTGGATCTGATATGTGGAACTCACATTGTCTTCTTTAACTTCATTATACTAATACAAAATATGCAAAATGTAAAATCTCTAAAAGATGATAGTTCTTTTCGAACGGTGATCCATTGTCAGCAAGTGCTATGTATTTCGAACAAAAATTTGGTTTTCCTTTTTTTGTAGGAGTGCTCTATTTTTTCTTGCATTGTTACTATTCGCTCGTTAATTTAATATTGTTATTGTTATAAGCATTAGACTGAATAGCAAAGAAGGGTATGGATGTGCTATAGCTACTACAATACGTGATATTTCTATGTTGCTGAAATAATCTTATCAAGTAGTACGAGATATTAGTATGAAAGATTCACAATTAAGGAATTAATACACAATATCATATGTATTCTAAAAATGAATTGAGGATGTGGTTTGTGGGTGGATTTTTCTCTTCTCTTCATTCACACTCATATCCTTGTTTAAGAAAAAAATTTATCAAATATTGATTTTGTAATTTGTTGAAAATTCAGATGTGATTCAATATTTCTAATAAGCAAATGAGAAAAAGATCATCCCATTGAACAAATCAATGAAATATGTTTGATATATTGAAAATATTCGATGAATATTCCATTAAATAATACTATCAATGATTCATCTGATAGATAGCCTACACAAATCTCATACTTCATAGAGTTGAGTATAAGAAATTTATTATCAAACTCAAAGATCTGATCCAATTGAAAAAAAAATACATTTAAAAATTTGAACGCGTAGAGTACGACATTTCTTTCATTCGTTTATAGTAAAAAGAATGAAAAAAAAATCAAATAATTTGTTTTTAGAATAGAAATTGCTTAATTATTTAGGTGATTTCTTGTTATAATGTGGTTATGGATATGAATATATCGAATGTAATGATGTGCAAAACTTAATTTCGAAAAAAAGTTACAGCAATTTCAACATTTTGATAGAAATAAAAGAAAGTAAGAAAAGAAAAAGAAGTGTTGATGTGATGAGTCATAGTCTATTTTGTTTCTTTCCTTTCGTTTTATTAGTCTACTGTGCATTTTATGCCTGTTATATTGGTATATAATGATGAAGAAGACGAAGTAGTAATCATACTTACCTGCCACGGATGCATTAACGGTCAGTAATGTTAATGCTCCAGGTTGAGGCGCGAGCATTGCACATCGCTCCCGTTGACGCCTGCGAAGAGCCCACATCGGACTTTCTCGAGTGGAGAATTTGTTCTGCGGTCATTTGCGTTCGCGCATTGGCCATTCAAATGAAAACAAAATGAAATACTTTTCTCATAGAAGTTTAATAAACTCTTTTATGTTAAGAAGTCTACTTCCAATTTTTTTTTAATATAATCTATAACTTTTCAAATAATCCTATGAACAGAACAGACTCAATAGAAGATTTCTTCTTCTAAAATCTACGTTGAAATTCAATTTCAATTCAGTTCTATTGAATGACCGATATATAATAAAATTTTTTTCATAAAAATACTCTCAGCACTTCACGAATGTTGATTTTGATGAGAAATATTGTAATTTATACACTGTTTACATTCATCGATTCGTCAAACTTTGATGGAGTTGAGAAAAAATTCATATCGGTCATATATCAACATCATTCTATTGCAATTCTCGATCTTATGATCGCATTTAACAGTTCAGAAACAAAACAAAATAAACTTTCATTATTCAGATAGAAATATAAAGTTGATCTTTGATTTAAAAATGAGAATTCTCACAATTCTATGTGATGAATCGTTCGAATTTCATGAGCATAATAGTAAGCAACACCAGCCTGATTATTGGTATTTATTTTAAGCACAATAAATCTTCACATGAAGTTAACTGACGATTACATAACACTCCGAAATGGCACATGTTGCCGTAAAAGTATCCCTCTGTGCTTTTGTGAACTTAGCTACAATTTATCATGATTTATTTTTGAACCGTTGACAAGTTCATGAGAAGAATTTCAGTAGAATTGTATTGTTGTAAACCAGATTATTATTTTTCAATCCTAGGGTAACCATTTCTTGCTAATACTAATACTCATGGGCAAGTATGCTGTAGTCGATGAAACAAATTTGTTTACCAATGGGTAGATAATATATGCACAACGAAATAAGGGTATGATGTGTGTACGTACGTGGGAAAGAAGAGAACCCACACCCCACATTCACGTCCTCAAGCATCTGGATCTTTCCAAGCTCGGTGGCTCTCTTACCCAGATACACACTGTAACATCATATGCGGCTTTTGTTGATTGACCTAACGCGCCTAAGCAAACAAACGTGTAGTCGTCTACTTAAGTAACATCATCCCAAACATCGATGTTTCTCTCAACACCGCCACCTCAATGCGGTACTCCTTCAATTTGTTCATTATTAGTTTTCGTTTCACAAAGTGATAGTACGATCTTACATTTCATGCATCAAACAAAGTCTGTGGACCATATCTTGAATATGATACATAGTATACTTTGCAAGTTAGTTTTTCAACTATGATGCATATAGAGTAGCATATTGCAGCGTAATTAAAAATACTTTTTCCAAGGTAGAAAACAGTCCAAATGACTAAAACCTGCATGATTTAGCAGTTGAACGATACCTGTTTTGACTTATCCACACCCAAACGAAACGAAAAATCGTAACACAGCCCTAACTTATTGACAGAGAATAATACCTTGATTGTCCACTAATTTCAACTACGCTTGATTAAATTCATCCAACTAGTAACAATGACAGAAGCCAATCTATTTCAATTGGCTGTCGATTTGATTCATCATATTCTTGACCCTTGTGACATTCAAACGTTGTTATTTGCAATTTGTCCGGCCAGTAAATCTCAATATTGTTGTGTCAATTCTTATGATCGATTTGAATGTGATTTCCACTCAAAATCACAAACAGATTCTCAAACTATTCATTATTTTGTTCATCCCGAAAGCGTCACATTATTGAAGTCACTTTTCGACACTGGTCGATTTCGTTCATTCACATTGCATTTTATCAGTGACGAAGAACTAGAGTGCTCTATCAAACAAGTGACATCACAATCACTCATTTCACTCTCAATAGATCTTTGTAATAATGATTCAACATAATATTGTGTCTGATTTCATTGATAATCAATAAACATCAATCTCCAAAATTACGACTAGATAATTTGAAGTATTAATCGGAAAACATAACTTGACCGGCTGATTACAGACTGAAGCACTTACAAATTGGCATTTGTACATTCAGTGATTTTATTGTTATATTACAAGATTTCCCTCAAGTATAAATATTTCAAATGGACGACTGTATGATTCAGTCTAATAGTGAAACTATTGCTCCAAAAAATAACTTTATAAGCAGTGTACAATGGAAGTCGTTAGCAATAGTCAAGTGTACCTTTTCTATGCTGCAATTCTAGTTGCTCATTTCGGTAACAACACCTTCTCTTCATCACTTAAAACTTATTGGTCTATGCAAAGGAAACTTGATTTCTGTTCTCGATGGATATTATTATTATACTTAGTTTACATAAACTAATATCTCCATTTCAAACATCGTTTTGGATTGAGAACAAATGCTTCTGGCTCTATACGACTCCAGGCTTTATGATGAATTTCACGAACTTAGCCAGGTTTGAAGTATCATCAACAGATGCACTGCATTGGCAAGAAACACAAAATAAAGCCACTGACTTCACTCAAATTCAGTGGGGACCCAAAGTATGACGGATACAATGGGACCGACAATATAGAAGCGCAATGTCTCGTCGAAATTCTTCAAAACAACATCGTAACGCGTCTTCTGTTGTATCTCTCTCCTCAACTCTTCATCTCTTTCATACAGACATTGACTAGACTCCACTTGGAATAGAATAAAATCGATAACAGACGAGTACAACATCTTCCCGAGGCACTCTGATACAACAAGGTACATGGTCTACTCTTCTCGTTGTATTTTCGACATCTCACTTCTTCCACAGACACTGACCTCACTTAATCTTGGAGAAAATAAAATCTGCAAGAAAGGAGCATCACATCTCGCCTATGCTCTTCGACAGAACATGGTAAATATGCTTTGTTTTTTGTTTGTGTAACTGATCGGATGTTTTCTTTGCCTGTTCCATAGACACTACAAGAGTTACGTATTGGAGATATTAATTATTGGTCGAATGTAAAAAGGAACAGTTGGAAAAAAAACAGGACGATTGAATCAAATTTTGATTGTCTTGAGATAAGGAACTGTTTGAAAATGGTTGTACTAGAAAATGATTGTCGGTGAGAGTTTTCTACTCAACTAATCCATTCCTACGTCTACACCACGGTACATTACATAATAAATTGGCTACTGAAACCTTAATACCTCTTGATGGATTCCGATGAGATATGATAGAGGCTCCGAAATATTTAGCATTTGCCTCACATATGAACATTTTCGTTAGTAACTATAATGGAGTGCGTACGTTCGCCAAACTTTAAGATTAAGTTATACTTTACTAATGATCATTTCAATAAAAGGATATTTCTTCGAATATTTTCTATCAGACTCAAGCCGCAGAAAAACGCTACATGTTATATTTAACTCTCATTAATTCGCCAAGCATTCATGAACACATGTTCAGCAGCTACCCTCAATTTAATATTATCTCAGGAATCTTACATAGAAGTTTCATAAATCATTTCAAGATACACGCCAATTTCATAAACCTTCAATGTTTATTATATGCTTCGTTGTCGTCAAGTATTGCACTGCTGTAAAGATAATAAACCTTTCAAATTTTTATGAAAACAATTGGTCAACACTGGAAGAATTTATTATCTTTATAACGGTACAAGGTGCAAGAAAATTTGATGCAAGATCTATGAGGCTGATAAACTCTATTGTAGGGTATATCATTCTACGTTTTTGTTGACAGTGTTTACAATGTCAACTGTACATGATCCAACCGTGCCTGTACGTTGCAGAGGATTGAATATGTCATAAAACGAGGTAACTTCCAGAAATTTTCATCACATAATTCTGAAGATTTATACCAAACATTATTTTCTCCAAGTGCTTTACAGAGGAAAAAACATAGTATTATTATTGTCTAAAATTCGAATCGTTCGCTATGACAAATTCAGATGCAAGTGTGTCTTGTACAACTCTATCAGTTCTCTCGAGTGTTGTTCTTTGCTTACGAAAACATCGGGACAAAATTTTCAACGCCTCCAAAAACTAGATGTTTAGGTGTCTAAATATAGTAATAACTGCAGATATTCATTCGGGAGCCTGTGTCAAGTTTCGACTTGAGTATAGCTCGTGGAACTCGACAAGCTCTTTTGAACGAATCTATCCCGACAAAGCCTCAAAAGGGTGGGTATCAGTGCAAAGAAGAAAAGACTAATGTCCACATCCACATCCAGCCCAAAACTAAAAGAAACTAATTACTGAGTAAAAAGAGACAGATTTTACATTTCTTTAGTCTACCATAATTTTCTCTAATCTTTTTCTTTGTTGAATTTTTTCATGTATTGTCTTACTCAAAATTGAGTGCTATTTGGATGGAAAATATATTAAGCATTAAACTAGTATTGACATTCAATAGCTAACTGAAGTAAACAAATACAGAAGCTTCCGGAAATAATTTATTCGAAAAAAAGAAAATAAAAGATATCGCAAAGTATTTTAGATAAATAAATATAAAGAAATATTTTCTTTTGTTCGACCATCAGTGCTATTGTGCTGGCTTGTTGTTAGCCAATAACCATTCATTATAATCATCGAAAGAACTTTGTCCCTCTTCTATGGTGCATTGTATAACACACATGAATGATTCTCCATTTTTAACAAAATAGTCCGACAATGTTCGTCGATTATCCCAACTTTCAAACTGGTCTAACCGTCCAAACCGTGCATTTGGTTGTACCTTTAATTGTTTTTTCAACTCACCAACTGTGATTGACAATGGAATATCGTTTAGATTGATTTTCTTTTCACTTCCTTTCGAAGATATTTCAACGATGATATTGATTAACGCATTGTCTGAAGATGATGTAGATGCCATTGTTTTATCGTAGTATTCCCAATAGTTCTAAAGATAAGCTCAAAAATAAACATAAAATTCATTGTAAAATGCTATCAACAGTCACTACTAGACAACCACGACCAAATTTGCTCTATTTAAGATTCTAAACTTTCAATAAATTCCCATACGCAGTTTATGAGAAAGATTATTTCAGAGATAATTGTTCTTGTAAAAGTCTTATATAGTTCTGATAAAAATAGTTTAAAAGATTTTAACGCCTAGATAGAAACTAGCTAAGAAAGCTAAAAATTTTATCGAATATCTAAAAAACATATTGTTCAAGATAGAAAGATTTGACGTGACTCGAAAATCTCTTTTTAATATTTTTTATAGTAGTAAACTGAGACTTTATTTTAATAACTGTTAGAAATACTATTCTAATCGAATGCATCTTTTGTACATCGAACAACCATAACGAATTCCTGTCTTTTCACATAAAAAGTAATAGTGCTTTCGCAACTATTTGTAACTTCCTCACGACTCAAAATCATTACCAATTTTATGGTTCGTTTCTGTTTCATTAATTCAAAAAAAATCAATCTGTTGTTATTGTTCGAACGAACGTTACATGAGTTTCAGACAAGATCGAAACGACTGCATATGCACTCTTATATTCGTGTACTCTAGCGTACACTCACATCCTCTCGATTATCTAAATGAAGTCCTTATACAATAATCTCTGTATTCTGTACGAAGGATTAAATATTAGTATGAAAGATCTTACAGAGAAACTCTGATGCATCTTCTCAACGTGAGACACGTGAATCGACAAGCTTAGGAAATAGATTGATGTCATAGAGAATTTAGTCTTAGCAAGACCTTGATTTAAATGTAGTATAACGCTTAAAGTTAGCTTCCAAAATTTAGTAATTGCTTCAATGACATTGTCTACGATCCGTAAAGTAGATGTCATTAATGATGACATGAAAATAAAATTTCGAGAAAAAAACAAGTACCGCAATTTTCGACATTTTCTAAACAACATGCTTGACTAAATAGTGAGTAGTACAAAAGAAATTATGGCTCAGTTTTGTAAACTTTTTTTTCTCTGATCAACAATCGATGACGTTGTTGTTTTTGCGAAAAACTCGTCTGATAAATTGACAATAAGTGTGGGCATTTAACTCATCAAATAACATCAGATGTAAAATATGAAGTAATTACATTCTTTATCTATCTTATCACGAACCACGTATCAAATTTCCAGTTCGCTATAATCTCACTTTAATATGTTTTTTTTATTGATAGAATGAATCAAGTTCTTGCGAGCAATATTTCTCTCAGCAAACTCGTTCGAAACTTAAAATAGAAACAACTGATGATTTCGCATACAAATATTTGCTAAAACTGGAAAAATGCATAGTTTATATTGTACATATAATTTCATTATAAGTTAATTTTTCTTCTAAGAATTATAGAATATTCTATCTCACGAGTAAAATATATATGTAGTTCACGTAAAGAATTTTATATAAATCTAAATTCAGTCTCGTCTAATGCACAATAGAAAGAGTGGAAAAAAAACTGCGAATGTATTCATTGTTGTGCTACCTATCACATATATTCGAAAACATCTATAAAAAAAAAGAATATATGATGTTAATCAAAAGTTTAGAGTTCTCGCTTTAAATATTATGTATGAAAGTCTGGATATGATAGAAAATAGAAGACATGTTTTTGTCACTTTATTGAACTGATTTCATGAAATAAAATTCTACTTACTCCAACGCTGTTTGTCTCAGATAAAAATAATAAACAAGATGAATATACCGGACACACAGTTAAAATGAAGATAAATTGCTGAAAAAGAAAAAAATCCAGCTTTTTTATATTAAGTTTCAACGATGAATAATTCTGACAAGTTATCTATGTCTATCGACATGATTTGATTTCGATCCCCTATCATGAATAGGTGATATTCTTTTTCTTCAATGACATACGTGTCGCCACACACAAGTATGTTACATGCATATGTTTCAATGCTTTTTTTTATACGTGCATCAATAACGTATAGAATGATGTCCAATTCATGGCTCAACTTGATTACAAGACTTTTGAGTCATAATCGTGCAGTTCAGCATCTGAATTCTTTAGTTTGTTCGTTTGATAAACTATTAGCTTTAGAACATGATCATTTTCTGTTCACAGTTAGACTATGATTTTATTCTTAGCGTCATGTTGTCCCTTCTTCACTATCAATTTCAAAGACGAGAAACTTAACCAATGAAGTCAAAGTCTAATGAATAATGCAATCAAACGACGAGATTGACTAGACTTAAGGCTAGTAGCATCTAGATAAGATGCTAATACTTACCAAGCATAAATCAGACGAATATTGAAATTTAGAAAATTTAACTTTTAAAATCCAGATTAACATGCAATAACTTATATTACTTTGGAAACTTTCACTAAGAAAAGAAGTTAACATCCCATGTCATCAAAATCACCGATTTAATCGCGATTTTTTTGTAATTCTTAGATGAAATCGCGATTATTCAAATAATATTTTCAATGATCGAACCTGGTCATAGCATTTGAACCTATGACTAGGTCTCGATCCATATACCATTGTCGCTTCCATACTCATACATATTTCTCCCAAACAGGGATGCCGGCTCAGGATTATCATTAAATTAATATCAACAGCAATCCCTTTGTATTACATGCATAACAGAAAAGTATTGAAATTTGTATTGATTAATGTCATGCCAAAACAAAGCCATATCGCTAACTAATTTCATTTCTTTTATGTTGCAGTTTTATCTCAAAAGCATCGTAACTACTATTGAATCAACGCAATATTGCATCAACTTAACAGTAGCTAGAACTCTATTGTATTAAAAACGTGATGTAAGAGTATTGAAATTACTCAGGAATACGGCTTCGCCTTAGCATAGCATTAATTAATGAAAATTGCAATCTTTTTCTTTCAGGATTGTAAGAAAATTGTTGCTCTTAGCATTAGTCTAATGCTCATGTTTAGTCAACATTCCATACTCGTGAATGAGAGGCATGATATCGTTCTCCCCATTCGTAGTAGATAAATCAAAAGCATTAAATAAAATAATAATAACGATTCGTTGAAATTGTAGGACAATGTAAATAAAAACGAATATATAATTATACATTGATACTTATCCGTTCATTATGATGATCAAATGACCTCAATAAAGATATGAAAAATTATTTTACTGAAATGTTAAGATAACCTACATAAAAGAAAAAGGCTATTTATTTTTATGAATCAATACTTACTGGTTAGTAAGATGATCAGATAATCTAAATAAAGAAAAAAAATCATTTTTTTTAAAATAGCACTTACCTTTCATTGAGATGGCCTATATAAAAAACTATATTTATTTTTATTGTTTAAGGGTGTGGGCGTGATGGGCGCGGGTGTGAGTATGGAAGAAGAGAATATTCATACCTACACCCCACATATCCACACTTGCATCCACACCCTTTTATAACTAAAAAGCAGGTTTCAGAAATTCGGAAACCTAGTTTAGCTGGTTTACTACGAAACTTTATCTTAGAGTGTACATGCTTTTGTCTGACTTGTATCAATCGTGAAATCCAGTGAATATCGCACATAAAAAAAAAACTGTATTTAGCAGAGGATAATTTTTATTAGGAATTATTATTCGAGATATCTCAAGCCTCAATTTTTGTCAGCATTTGAAGATTTTCTAAATAAACAATGAATAGATGATTATGGCTATAGATTTTCATCTGCTTGCCCCACAAAGCATTCAGAGAAGTTAACACGATGCATGACATTTTTTAAAATAATGTTATTGAAACAGGCGCTGTAGTTAACTCATGTTTAATTGAAAAGAAGAGTCTATAGATGAGATACGTTATCAGTATAAGCTGATTTTTTTCTGTCTGAGTACTTTCAGAAGAAACCAACGATATTTTTCTTGAATAATGATAAGACTTTTTGTCGATATCAAAGTTTTTTCCCCAGTATATGTGTATGCTCATACAGAACCAGAAAAAACATTCATATGATTAAAGTATGTTATCGTTATTCAAGAAACCAACGATTGTGTTCTTAGATAATGTCAAGAGCAGAATAAAAGTCCAGATTCTACTATGCGTGCTACTTCACATAAGTTAGAAAAGAGTAAAAGAAAAGAGAAAGCATTGCACAATGCAATATTATCTCGCTTTTTGTAAAATCCTCCTTAAGAGTTAAGGGATTTCAATAAAAGTTGCCTTGCAACATTACTTTTTAGAAAATTCGTCTTCATTTTTCTTAATAACGGATTTCTAGTCTTTCAAACAACAACTGGGGTGTGGGTGTGGAATGTGGGTGTTCTTCTTTTCTTAACCCACACTCTCACACCCATACCCTTATTTGGAGTTAGACACGAAATTCTTCTAGTGAACTTGATGAATCTAACTCATATTGACTCTTCACATTTTTCGTGGAAATTGCCAAGTGGCAACTCATGCTTATTCATTGCCTCTTTTCTCCACTTACTGCTTATCTGTAGGTGACCATATGTACGCATAGCTTTCTTTGCTTTCGTCTTCCTATTATTGTTCGTGAGTAATCTGTTTTTGACTCACGAATAAACACATTGTATTGTTAGCTTCATTTATGTCTCATTAGTCATTTTTTCCTACTTGATCAAATGCTGCTTTTCTTTAGATTTTTATTTAGTACACATGTTGGCATCATCAATCGAACCTAATAATGACGTCAAAGACAATAAACTACAAAGAGGGGATGGAATAAAAGACGAATTTCAAAACAGGGACTGGAAAGATAATCAGCTACAAAACAATGATGCGAAAACTAATGAACTACAAAATTGTGATGACATAACAAATGAGTTTCAAAGCGACGATGGAAAAGAAAGTCGACTACAAGACGACAACGAGAAATATAAAGAATTACAAGTCGGTGATGAGCTAGAAGATGACTTTCAAAGTGACAATGAGGAAAACGATCAACGACGAGATGATGATGAGACGAAAAATAAACTAACAGTCGTCACAGCTTCATCTGAACCTATTACTAAGGGTCCTGCAACTTCTCGCAATTCATGGACTGTGTATCCTATCACGTGGTACTTACTACGTCATGCTGAGCCATATCATAGTTGGAAAATTCAAGCTGTATTTGGTAAAGATATCAAATTTGATTTTAACAGCAGCAACACTTTGAATGTCCATAGGGTTAGTTGATTCATGGTGTCTTATGAGGAAATGTTTAAAACTGCCATATCGTTTTTGAGCTTCCCCAAAAACATATTTTATTCCTGAAATAACAAAGTCCTAAAAATCACTCATATTCTACGACAGGTAATACGAATTTGTTTTCAAAATCTTCATATCTTGCAAAGAAAACACCATTTTGAGCTGAAATTTTCAGGACGTTTTATTGACATATAGACCTGTCTGTAGGCTAAGTCCCAGATCGAATATACAGTTATTCGATTCGATGCTTTATACCGACAAGTGATGCAAATCATACTAAAATGTTCATCAATGCCCACAGAAATTTTAAGGGAACTTAGTTTTTGTTAAAGTTTTTTCATATCTTAGTAGAGTCTCCCTTGTTTACAAAGTTCGAATTCAAAATTGAGTTGTCAATTAAAAACGTTTCTTCATTAGATTCAAGTTAAATTCTTCAATACATTAAATATTAATTAGAAAATTTTGTGAAACAACAATGAAATATCGTTTGTATTTTAGTTGAATGTAAACAAATATGGCATGAGTCCAATTGTCTATCAACTTTCATTAAATATTTTTCGCAATAATAAAGGAGAAACTTGTATTTACTACGATAAGAAATATTGTAAAATTTATTCGTTTCAACTTCGTATATCAGAACCAGGACGCACCTGGACACACCATTACGAAGAAGATTCAGTTCGTACACTCATAGTTGATCCATTGATGCTACATCAATTTTTATTTGATACTCATTTTAAACGTTATTATCTTCAGAATCCTCCTGGTAAGAAAATATTGCGTTGTTACCTATTTCTGTAAAAACAATTCTTTTAGGTAGTAACATACCATTTTGGGATCAGCTGTGTATGTTTACTTATTTTCTTCTGAGCATGCGATCTTACGATAATGTTGAGTCACTGTTCGATCAATTTACAACTACCCTTGAAGACCGTCAAAACATGATTTTATTTGATGATTTGCGGGTATTTTTCATTTTATGCCTCAGATATTTATCAAATATTGAGCATGTTCTCAAGCAAGATCTAGATGCACTCGAACTTATTATACGTATGATTGGCTTTTTACCTATTAATCAAGAAAATATAATTATTGGCTCAGTAGCTTCATTATTTGCATCAATTATTCTAAGAAATTTATCCGACAAGCTCGATGTTATCTTACCAACAATCTATGAAAATATTTGGGCATCTTTCTGTCAAGGTTTAGTAAAGTTAATTAGTATTAAAATATTTAATCGAGAAAACGAAAATGAGACAAATAATACTATTGACTTACTTTCAAGAATGCCCGAAGGAAAACAACGAGAAGATGTAGCATTGAAATTACTTAATTTATTCTGTTATTTACGATGCAAATTGCCAAGAAACGAAATAATGATGTTGTATACATTAGTTAAATCTAATGATTTCTCATTGAAATATCTCGAACTAGCTGTTTCAGTTGAAACTTACATTGATTATCTTAGTTATTTTCTCAAAATTCATGAAGATAATGCAAATGATTTTAAAGATAATATAAAAGATCAACTTGATGTACTTCTTGAAAGTAATCATCTTCCAAGTAAGTAATTACAAGAAAGAGAAAGAAAAAAATTTATATATATTTTTTTTTTGCTAATTCTTCTTTAGTTAATTTAGCCGATATCACATGTATTCTCACTTATTTGAAACAACAAACAGACGACAAGTCAATTCAACTAATTCAATCTATTTTCCAAACAAATGATACATTACGAAATAAGATTGAACCATATTTATATGGAAGAAATTATAATATTTCCTTGTGTGAATTTTCTCTTATTCGTGATATTTTGTTTCGTTCATATCATTCATATTTATTACATAATATCGATCGTCAAAAATATCTTTTCCGTACACTTTTTCGTCGAAATGATCGAGCAACCGATTATTTTCTCTGTTGGTTTGAATATTTTCTATGTGAAACAGATGATAATTGGATTGATTATCAAGTATTAACTCGTCAATGGACAGAATGTTTTATTAGTGATCAAAAAATCTTTCCCGAAATCATGGAAAAAGTCGATTCACTCATCGATCTTTGGATAAAAGTTGCACCAAATAAAGATCAACGTTCAAACTTTTTTGTAACACATATGGTCATACAATGTTTCCGACAAGGTAAAAAAAAACCAAAGCTATCAATACATAGTTACATGTTCGTGTTTTGTTTTTCAAGCACTAGAATTTCATAGAATATTTTCCATAAAAAGACAGCATTATCACTTCTTCTTTTACAGATAGTTTAAAGTTAAAAAATATATTCAAACCTTGAAAAAGAGATTAATTTTAAAAGAGAAAAGTTTTTAAAAAAAAAAAAAGGTTTGTCTCATCATATTTTATAAGCAATAATATAGCCCAATGCTACTTTCTTTGCATCATACGAGCGAGTAAATGATAATTTATGCTCTCATCATTATTTTCAATAATGGTAAGACGTTATTCGAAAGAATAAGAGTTTTTGTCAAACAAACATCGTTCAAGTTATCGAATTATGTACATCCATTATAAGAGAATTTTTTTTTTCTATTCTGTTGTAGAGAATGTGAACAATCTACTGATGAGCACTCTATGCAAAGTAAATAATGAAAAATTTCTTGAAGCTTTTCAAAACCAATATGAAAAAGAAAAATTAACCAATGCCAAGAATCAATTAAGGGATTTACACGATCCCACAAATCCCTTATTTCAATTAATGAGTATTGCTAAAGTACACAATAGACAAAATAAACTTGTAGAAAATCTAATTGCTCTTGCTGCATCAATGATCGAAATTGGAGATCTTGAACTTATAAATGATACTTTCAATCATCCATCTCGAAATACATTTATTTATGCTATTCTATTCGATGAATCGTTTAGTTTATTATCAATTCATAAAACAATTATTAATCGTTTAAGTCAACAATGGACAAAATGGGAACAAAGAAATATTCTTGCTAGTGATATACGAACATGGGAAAAATTTACTGGAGAACAAAAAGCTATTGTTCATAAAATATGGTCTTTAGTAGGTCAAGAAACAAAAAAACAAGATCATTTAGATACAGTTTTCGATATTTCACAAAAAGCTTTGAAAACAAAATTAGAAACAAATGATAAAATAATTACATGTCTCAATACTTATTGTCAAGAGGCAATCGATAAAACGAAATATGATGATCTTGTTAAAAATTGGCATGCACGTTTTGAATATGAAAATATTTATTCAATTGATATACCATCAGATCTATCTAACATTTTTCCACTTGCTGAACGACTTAATCCTTATGCAACAGCAATTGCTTGGCAAGCTTATCTCGATCAACAAACAAAATCTAATAATAAAAACCAATCAATAGAAAGACAAGATCTTAGGAAATCAATCGAACGGCAATTGAGCGAAGAAACAGATGATGATACATGGCTACAAGAAAAAACATTGTCATCAGGTATGATTTATATTTGTTGAAGTAAAAAATTCCACATCTACCTTTTTTTTTTATCACATCTACAGATCAAATCTTATGTACAACTGAGAGACTTGAATGTTTGAACATACTTCAACGCGCGGATAAAATTCTTCAAGATTTTCAACAAATATTAAAACATATATGTGAACAAGGAGATCAGATTCCTATTGAAAATATTCTTTGCTTATTTCCTGATATTAATCAAGCTGAAAATGATCTTATATTGTTAGCACCGTTACTTAAAAAGGAAACTCTACCTCTACTTCATTCTATTATATCATTTTGGAAAGATCGTAGTCATATTCGATATATCTGTACGGGTATTATAAATCTGAGTAAGAAAATTTCTTCTAATATTGATTTAAATTTTTTGCGAAGTTTATATGCTATTGATGAACAAACATTGAGTAAAATATGTTCTTTAATCTATGAAAAATATCGAGAACAAATCGAAAAGAAATGTTCAAATAGTATTCTTACATTATTTTCTTATTATGGTTCATCATGGGATTTATTTGATTTTCTTGATACATTAACAACCGATGATGTTTATAATTTACAAGAAGCTGTCAATGATTGGGATGAAACATTGGTAAATACGAAAACAATTTTTGATTTTGCTACAGTGAAAAATTTTCTTGATCTTGCCTATGCAGCAATGACAGATAAACAAAAACAATTGAATGTTATGTTACTATCATTTGAACATATAGTCAAATGTTTTGAAAATATATGGAAAAATAATCAATTTAATGGTCTTTCTAGATGTCTTGAATCATCAGCATTATCATTATCAAGTATTAAACGTATTCATTTAGAATTAACTGATAAAGAACAATCAAAACGACGTCGAATAGCTGATATATTACAAAAATCGAATATTAATTTTATTCGCAATGGACATCATGAAATAACATTTGATATTGATGTTAAACTTCCAAATCAACAACAACAACAAATAACAATGAATGATGAACAAAAAGAACAAAATATAACATTTACTGATTTAAGTGAACTTCGTGATCGTGCACGTCTACTCGAATATTCTAGTAATATACAAAAAAGTGATAATAAAGAACGTGATATAGATAAATTACGTAATTTTATTGAATTTGTTAGTGTTGTTGAAACAACTCTAGAAACTTTAACAATCTTATATACGACTGGTCATCCATTAGTTTCAAAATTTCTTATACCCGAAAAACAATTCTTATGTATAGATGGAAATTATGATGAATTAATACAAAATAATAAAATATTAATTAATTTACTTGTTAATTGGGAAAAGAAATTATTTTCTATGTATGAAATACATGTTGATTTAACATATTTTACAGGTGATCAATTTTGGCTTATTGAAGATTATATTTACAATCCATTATCATTATCTCATCCCGGTTATCATCTTCTTAGATTTATTGATATTGATCCAAAATTAATTTCAAAACCGGATAAACAATTAGAAAAAGTAGAAGATCGTTTAGAAAATCTTGGAAATTTACTTTCAAAATTAAGACAAAAAATTTCTTGTCAAAAAGAAAATTTAAAAAATGAAAAAATTCTTCTTATTGAAACAACAAATGAAGGTATTCTTCGTGCTATATTATCTCTATTTCGAAAAACAAATACTCAAACACATATTCGTCATATTTTCTATTGTACAACACGAACAAATTGGATACAAATTCGTGGATTTATCTATCGTTGTTTTTATTCACAAACATTTCATCAACTTATTCGACCTGAACTTCTTTCTCAATCAATTCAAGATCAATTTATTTGTTTATTACGTTCATTAATTAAAGATAAACCTAATCAAAATTTTCGTATTGGTATTATAACAACAACTAATATAAAAAATCAACAACTTATCAATGGACTTCGATCAATGTGTATTGTTGATATTTTACGTGATCAAGATTTATTAAATAAAATAGATTTTCAAAAATTAATTCAAGATATGAATAAAAATTGTACACTTATTACATCAAGAATAACTGGTCTAGGAAAATCAACTATTATTCGTCAAAAAATAGAAAAATCTAATAAAAAATATGTAAAATTTCCAATCTATGGTGATTTTGATGTTGATACATTAGCTGAACGACTTCGTTCAAAATATTCTCAACTTCAAACAGGAGCTATTCATATTGATATTGGTACAACTGCTAATAGTCAACAATTGAATGAAATTCTTTATTGTCTATTACTTTTTCGAAATTTTCGTTTTGGACATGTAGCTGTTTCAATACCAATTGAAACAATTGTATATATTGAACTTGATGCATCACCAGATGCGACTCTTAATGAATTACCATTATTTCAATATATAATTCCATCGATAATTGTCGAAAAAGTCGATTGGACAACTCTCAACATAAACAATAAAGAAATTCAAGTTGTAGCAAATTATTTGAAAACTATTGATAGTAAAACAATTATAGAACAGGATGTCAATCCATCAATATTTCAAAATTTAGATTTAACAACATGTGTTCGTCTTATTCAAGATCAATTTCTTCCAAAAAAAGATATTAATTACATAACATGGACTCAATTATCGATATTTATTGCCGTATTTTATCATCTATTTACAGGCTTTTCACAATGTGGTTATTTCTTAGTTGAATCAATTTCTTTTACACAATTACAACTTCGTATGGATCTTGTTCAAACACTTCTTCAATCAACAAATCAATTTACTTCACTTTCAGTTGAAGCTGTTCGTAAACAACAACGATCAGCTGCTAGTAGCGAACAGACAATATTTAGTGATGCTATCGTTCGATGGGATACAATTCAACCGTTTACATTAGTTTTTACACCCAGTAATGAACCATTATTTGTCTATAAAAAGCCGACAGATATACCTCAAGCACTTGTTAAATATTTCGAATTTTATTATCAAATATTAGGACAAAATAAAATGATGCGAAATACAATTTTTCCAGATTATACTACACTTAATCATAGTCAATTTTTTCTTAAATTAGCTTCACTTTCACGTAAATATTTTAATAAATCAATTTGTCCAAAATGTTTTAGACAATATGATTTTAAACAACAAAAATGTGATAAATGTGAAAGTAAAGATATTCTTATTCGACCAAAATCATTCAATCATAAAGATATTGAACAATTTCAACTTGATATTTCAAAAAAATTTGAAATTGATTATGTACTTACACCAGATAATTTTATTAAAATGCTTCTTATTTATATGCGAATACAAAGTGGTATACCTGTTTTAATTATGGGTGAAACAGGATGTGGAAAAACATCATTAATTCAATTTTTATGTCAAAAAATTTTAGATGAAGAACTCGAAATTTTTCGTATTCATGCTGGTATTACATCTAATATTATAATTAAAAAAATGCATAGTTATATTCAAAAACTTAAAACATATACTAATCCAAAACAACGTTTATGGATCTTTTTTGATGAATTTAATACAACACCAAATATTGGTCTTCTGAAAGAAATTATATGCGAACGAACATTACTTGGAGAATTATTACCAGATAATATGGTTTTTCTTGGTGCTTGTAATCCACGACGACAAAAAACAGCAAAAATTCTTCAAAATGATAATATACATGTTGGATTACGAAAAAATCGTTATGAAATGCAAAAACTTCTTTGTGCAGGTACGGATCAACGTCTTTTATATACAGTTGTACCAATTCCAGAAACTATGCTTGAATATATTTGGGATTATGGTTATCTAAATGAACCAACTGAGTTAGTTTATATAAAAACAATGTTAAATATATGTAAAGAACTTTCGAATGATAAAAGTCTATTTAATCTTATTGTTCGTCTTCTTGTGCAATCTCAAAATCATTTTCGTCAAATTGAAGATGCAAGTAGTGTAAGTCTACGAGATATTGCTCGTTTTTGTCGTCTTTATAATTGGTTTCTTGATTCATTAATTCAACGAGATATAACAAAAAAATTTAAAAATTTACCTAGTATTTTTCTCCGTCGAGCCAGTTTTATTGCACTTATGCTCTGCTATTATTTTCGTTTACGTTCTACTGAATTAAAAAAGATCTATGTAGAAAAAATACAATCGATTATTGCAGAAGTATATCCAAATGTGGCTAAGAAATCTGATTTTTTGACTAAACATATTCTTGAAGATGAACAAATCAAGTTGATCGATCAAAAAATGGAAGTACCATTGAATACTGCTCGAAATCGAGCACTTCGTGACAATATTTTCGTTCTTCTTGCTTGTATTGTCAATCGTATACCATTATTTTTATGTGGTAAACCTGGAAGTAGTAAATCATCAGCTGTTCAAATTGTTATTAGTAATCTTAAAGGAAAAAAATCAAAAGATTCATATTTTCAAACATTACCCGAACTTGTAGCTGTTTCATTTCAAGGTTCACAAAATTGTACATCAGAAAGTATTATAAAAGTTTTTGAACGTGCTGCTAAATATGGTGGAGTTCGAAATGATTCTGAAATATTACCTGTTATTATTTTTGATGAAATTGGTCTTGCTGAACTTTCACCACATAATCCACTCAAAGTTTTGCATGCTGAACTTGAAGTTGATAATAGTAAATATGGTTTTGTTGGTGTATCTAATTGGCGACTTGATGCCTCAAAAATGAATCGTGCACTATATTTATCAACACCAGATCCAGATATTAAAGATTTACAATTGACAGGTTTAATTATTGCTCAAAGTATGCAACAACAAATTGAAAGACCAATAGTTCAATTTGAAAAATTTATTATTGATAGTCTTTCTCAAGCTTATTATAATTTATGTGAGCATTTAAAAGAAACACAACCAGATTATGAAAATTATTTTGGTCTTCGAGATTATTATTCTCTCATAAAAGGTATTGCTCGTGATATAACAAAACTAAAAGATAATGATAAATTATATGAAATTATTCGAAAACAGCTTAAAATCAATTTTGATGGTATATTTGATGGTTCAACATTTTTATGGCAACAATTCTGTGATTATATCAATAAACAAAATCTCATTGTTGAACATACATGTCCTCCGTTTAATTATCTTCTTGATCAAACTCTTTGTAATCGTTCAAGTCGATATCTAATGCTTATTGCTGATAGTGATAGTGTTATTGATTATGTTGAACGTTATATTAATGTTCAACAACAAAAACAAAAAATACTTGTTCGTACTATTGTTGGTAGTTCATTTCCTGGTGATTTACTTTCAGGAAATACTTATGCTGAAGATTATAATTATCAAGTTTTAATGGATATTATTCTTTATGCTGAAACAAATATTACATTAATTATGCGTCAAATGGGTCATCTTTATGATAATCTTTATGATTTATTTAATCAAAATTTTGCTATATCAGCAAGAAAAAAATATTGTCGTATTGCATTAGGTGCACTATATCATCCACGTTGTCTTGTTCATGATGATTTTTATTGTATAGTTTTTATTCATAAACGTGATTTAGATCAATGTGATCCACCATTTCTTAATCGTTTTGAAAAACATATTATTGATATTCAAGCATTAGTACATCCACGACATTGGTCATTATCTCGACAATTATATACATGGATAGATAATTTCTTACCGAAAAATCTTGGTAATCATTTTCCTCTTTTACAACATTTATTTGTTGATTATAGTCAAGATCAACTTTGTAATCTTGTTATTGATGCTTTTGAACAATTTAATATATCAATAGATGATGAAGAAAAATCTGAGAATATTCCAGATATTATTAATTATTGTCAAGAAAAATTACTTCATACTAGTTCATTTGATTTACCTTTAACTCTTTCAATACAATCAAATTCTGAATGTCAAAATTTGATTGAAAAATATTATGACTTACGTCAGTCATTAACATTTAACAAACTCATTAAACAATATCTTGAAAATTCAACTACTTCTCTTCAAGTTATTTATACATATACTCAAATCTATCATACAATAGATCATCTATCAAGTGATGTCGAAGAAGTTAAATTGAGTGCTTTTAGAACTGAATTTGAATTAGTTAGAAAAGTAAAACGTCATTATCAAGCATTAACAAATATTCGTCTTCTCTTAATTCGTGTAGACTATCATGGTGAATATCAACATATTCTTTCACTAAAACATGTTATACAAAATGAATGTGTATCATCAAGTAATCGAAATGTTTGGATTATATTTCATTTACAACGTAATCTTCTTAATCAAATAAATAATGATGTTCTATTTAGTGGCTGGTTGATAGATATGATTGATGATCTCAATGATCAAGAACTTATTTCAAAACAAGTACTAAATAATCCTTCATATCAAAATCTTGTTCTTCAACCAGAATTTTGTCTATCTGAATGTATATTCGATGGAGATATTCATCGATGTCAATTAAATTTTCATTTATTTGATAATATATTTGATGAATTAGTTGATCGATGTTTATCAAAATTTCGTTACATCAATTTTCAAATAATAGACGAAGAATATATTAGTGAAAGACGTCATATGCTTCTTCAACATATTATTGAACATCGAAATAATTCAACATTGAAAAATTTTCATCTTCGTTCAATTATAATTGAATATTTAATGATATTAATTAAGCAATTTCCATCATCTAATAAAACACGTTTTGTTGATTGGAGACTTGATATTTTAACAAATGCTGTTACAATTGCAGGTTCACGTTCATTTTATCATGCTTTTCAAGTAACAATATCAGTGTTTTATGAAGCCTATCTTTCACTTCTTTTGACTCATCTTGAAAAATATCAATTTTTCGATGCTTATATTTTCATTGTGAATAATCAAGATGATAATATGCAAAATGATTTATCCAAACTATGGATAGATTCGCTAAAAGCATCATTAGAAACTATTGATTTAACAATAATGAATCTTGATATCATCGATATTTCATATGCTTCTGATCTTCAATTACCTTGTGCAGCAGTTGAATTTGAAAATATTCGAACTATAAGAAAGAAATTTCAAGAATTACAAGAATATAATAATGAATCTTCATCGGATGAATATGATTCACGTCTTGATCAAATGCATACTTCAAATATTTATAATGATAAATTTCTACAACTTATATTTACTGATCAAAAATGGTTTCAATTATATTTTCATGATCAAATAGCAATGCATTTAGCTGATGTTAAAATACAACTTTCGACTAATTTTGTTTTTGATTTATTAACAAGTAATCCAATACGAACAATCAAACAAAATAAACATTTATTTTTTATTGAACATATTGAATTAAATGAAATTCTTCGTTTATTTGAAATTAGTTTACAATTAGTTAGTGAAGAAAATATTCGAAATATAATTCGAGAACAATGGATTGAAATACCATTTGGTATAATAAAATCTTCTGAATTTTATACACTTGTCTTAGTTAATAATGAACAATTCTATCAATTACCACCAAAAACTATAACTCTTGAAGAACAATCAATATTTGAATATCAAGGTGATCCTATGATTGAAACAAGTCTAATGAATTTAATTGAACTCATTCTATCATCATCTGTTATTCAACAAGCAAAAAATATTCAACAAATAACAACAACATACAGTTTGATTGCAAAAGGTATTCGTGATTTAAATTTATATGAAGTTAATAATTTAGAGAAACTTCGTTCATTTATTAGTTTCATTCGTTGTCTTACTACTCTACTTTCTCATAAAGCTCTTGATATTCTTAAAGATGTTTGTAAGGGTAATTTCGATGCTAAATTCGATTCATGTTCGGAAATTCATTGTTTTATTACTCAATTACAACAACGTATCAAAGTAGAACAATCAACTGCCGATGAAAATACAATTCATCGAGCATTAGTTAAACTTGAACTTGACTTTTTAAAAGATTGGTTAGCTGATAATGGTGATTCATATGGTGAAATTTTAACACTTATCAATGATGAAAATAATGATCTTTGGTTTTATTCAGCAAAAATTTTTACAATTATTGATAATAAACTTGATTTAACGTCAACATTGAAGGAAAATCATGGTAATCTTCCATCCAATGATAAATACAAACATTTGAATCAATCTCTTGAAATACCAAATATTTCTACATGTAAAATTGAACGATTGATGGTCAATCGACTTCATATGCATTTGATGTTAAGCGTCCAAGGAAACGAAATCAGTCGGCAACTTACCGATGAGTATCCGTATTTTATCGAAAATATTCATGAAATTCAAAGTGGTAATAAACTAAATGTTGGTCAAAGAATTTCATTACTTGCATGGTTAAAATATTATGCTCAAATGTATGCATTTGCTTTGAATAATGACAGTCGAGATGATATTTTATCTGATCTTGATCGATTTCTAACTAATGCAGATACACCATTTTGTTCGACACTTAAACTTTTTATTATTAAACAAATTCTACAAATATCTAAACTTACTCTGGAAGATTTACGTGAAATCTATGTTAATCGTAATCTTTTTTGGATAAGACCTTTTTTTCAACGTTCACATGATCAACAAACAACAAATGTTCATCAAACTCTTATTCTTCCTCTGCCTCTTTTTCAAGGTCGAGAAGAATTCGAACGAATTCGAAAAATATTTCATAGCACAGATAGAAATAATCAATTACAAAAAGTAATTCAAGAATGTAATCATACACAAAAATTATCCTATGCTTTTCTATGTTGGTTCATTGAGTATTATTCTTGTTTTACTCAACCAAATACAGACATAGACATAGACTTTATTCGAATTATTCAACATGATTTTAGTCAAGATTTAATTAAATCATTTACACCATTGGGTCATCGATTTCTCATTGATTTATGTTCGAATTTTTCGGACAAATCTTATTTTCGACTTCAATCTAAAATGATACCAGATGATATTCATAAACGTTTACTTGCTTTAAATATTGTGGCTGTTTTTATTTCTTTTAAAGCTCATAAAACTATTAAATTGCTCGGCAATATTCTCTTCAATAATCAACAACAAATACCAATCAATTACGTTCAACATCTCTCTACTATCTACTTGCCGGGTTTAACAATCAACAATATAATTATCAGTCAAATGTTGTATGTTCGAACTCGAGTTCAAGAACGTCTTGATCAAGGTGCATATATTGTTGAATATGGAAAATTTATTTATCAATGCTCAGAAGAATGTCCATGGATGTTCTTTTTCGAAGAATGTGGTGCTCCAGTCAGTAAAAGTATATGTTCTCTATGTCAGAAAGAGATTGGTGCTCAGGAATATAATGTTCTTATTGAACGTAATCCACCTCAACTTCGAATACCAATTCCAGAAGCATTTAAAAAAATTGATAAATATATTCAACAAGAAAAACAAAAAATTCGTTTTGGATATTATAATATTAAAAATACAAATGAAAGTACTCTCGGTGATAAACCTAATCATTTAAATCGACCAGTTTCATTTCGTTTTATTCATTTTCTTATACATGGTCTTCTTCATTTTTTGCATGATAGAAATTATTTCTCTGATGATGATTTAAAACAATATTTTAAATTACCAATAAATACTTATTTTCGTGATCATTTCGAAAAAGATTATGATCTTCTTTGTCAAACTTCAATCAATTCTCAACAATGTTATATATGGCTTTATAAACTTCTTAATCATCTTATTGATGATGAATTTAATAAACAAGGTCTATTGAATACAAATGAAAATATTATAGAAATTGAACAACTTATCGAACAAAAACTTATTTTTAAACATATAAATTCAATTGATAATGAAATAATTGAGTATAAAAAAGCTTATGCTGAATATATTCAAAAACAACAAACATTAGAAAGTTTTATTGATGAACTTTTTGAAAATGAAGAACATTATCCATTATTAAATTTTTTTAATATTACTACATTTCATACATTAAATCCATTAGATGAATTTATTTTAAAAATACAAAATTTACCTTTTGCTGAAAAAAATTATCCAGTTAGTACATATCTTATTAAACGTTTAGATGATTATACAAATATTCAATATTTATATTCACTTATTGCTTTTAGTAATTATTTAATTGAAAAATTTAATCATCGAATTAAACGAATTGATGCTATTCAAACAAAAATGATTTATTATTTAACACAAGATAATGATCGAGATATAACTAAAAACTTTTTTGATGATTTTCTTGATGCTTGGTATGCATTGACTTTTAAAGAAGTTCGTTATGGATGTCAAACATTTAAATTTGAACGTATTGTTTTAAAAGAAAAATTTGCTGAAAATACAAGTATTACAATGTTATTATTGACATCATCAAGAGATGATAGTATGCTTTTACCAGCATGTTTGAAAACAATAGCTGAATTACAAAATGAAATTGTTAATTATTTTCATAATAATATTGAAACAACATCAAATTCTAAACGAAAATGTGTATCATTACAATCAATTCGACCTGAACATATTTTTTCTCTTAATCGAAATAGTTTGAGTACAAAATTAATTAATGATAGTCTTGTTGTCAATTATCAATATGGAAAAGGTAAAGATATTATATATGATTATGAAGAAATCGAAATTACACTTCGAAATATGATCAGTGAATTAGTTTTAATTGATACAGAAAAATTAAATTTTTTGACATATCAATTTGAATTGTATGGTGAAAATACTTCTTTAATTAATGAAGTACGTGCTCGTATTAAACAACAACAAATGATAAATGTTGATCGAACAAAATTGAGTCGTTTGATTATGACTATGAGTCATGATGATATTCTTCATTATCTTGGTTCACTTGATAATATTTTTACTTATATTAGAACAATTGCTGTAGAAAAATTAACAGATGATATAACTATACAATTATTTATTGAACGTTTTATTCGTTCGAAATCTCGTCTTAATGATAATGTTCTTCGTTGGCCACATTTTTCTGCTATTCAATTACGATATATAATTGATTTTTATGAAATGTTTGAAGAAATTGCATTTGATCAAGTCTTACGTGTCTATATGAGGAAAGAGCTTGTTGAAGATACATTTACTGATGAAGAACGAAAACGAGTTCTTGATGTATTCTCTCGTGCAACATTTGAAAATGCGAAAATAGCTGAAACACTCAAATCAATTAATGCTTGGATTTCAATGCTTAAAAGATTGATTGTACGTGTATTGAATGCAAATATAAGTCTTGATGTACCATTACAACTTTATCTTGAACGAACAGATTTATGGAGTGATCGTGTTAGTTACATTGATCTTACAACATTTCAAGTCGATGATGATATTTTATTACAACATACTTATGTAGTTTTAACTGGTTTAGAAAATAAACAAAAAGCAACCAATCGATCACAGCAACAACAGACCAAACCAGCAATTCAAAGTGTTGGAGGGCAACGACAAAAAGCTGATACATGGTATAATCAAACGACAAAGGCAACGACTAGTACTAAAGATATTAGTAGTAAAAAGTCATCTGGAAAGAAGATTCGCTCATAATGTTGTACTCCGACTGTTTTTATTGATAAACTTGAATAGGAAAGGCTGATTAAATAAGAAAATACATTGACATTGATATTCGGATACGAGCATATTTCAATATGTAATCAGAAATATATAACGATGAATCTTCTTTGCTCAATATATCTCATTGTCTGTACCATTGATAGAGCTTGAAAACATCAAATAGGGATACTCATTAAATTTTGTTCTTAAACGTCGATCATCAGTCAAAGAGAAATTTTTGCAATATATACATTCTTTATAAGTCACTACAATGAAGCCTTCACAGAGTTAGTGTCGTCGGAGTAGTGTACAAGAGAAATTTTAGGAAGAGAATGTAGGTGTTGGTGATAATCTTCTTTTCATAATCACCTACACACACCCACACCCTCTGAAGTTGTGGAGAAACGAAGCGTGGAAAAGAAACTTTGAATACCAAATATTTCTGTTCGAAAAGCGTTTGGATTATGGATAATACATTTCTCGAGAACGTTCTGAAAATTTTCGAAAATGTTGTCAAACAAAAAGTTGAAAACCGATTTAGGTTTTTGATTATGCCTTTTTAGGATTCAAGGAGTTTGGAAACCATTTTGATTTCTGATGAACTATCTCGAAAACCGAGAAGGTATATTCGCATATGTGTTCGAATCCTCAATCAATTTCTCTGCCAACATGGATTTCCCATAATACCTTTACTGTTTCCGAAAAGACTAATTCGTTTTTCGACAATCAAATGAAGGTATCCTAAAATGCATTTAGAGTGTCGAAATCGGTATTTTCAAAAACCTTTTGGTTTCTGAACGATCCGAAACCAACAGGGTATTTTCGAAAACGCTTTAGGAGACCAGAAACCTTTTCACAAACCTTAACGAGTATTCGAGAGGATTTCCGAGACGATTCGGATTGCCTAGAAAACGAATTTCTTTTAAAGTGTAGCGCACTAATAACACCCTTGATTTGTTTTACAAATTTGAGTATGTGCATTTTTGAGAACTAATTCCCAGATGAAGATATCAAAACAGGTAGATCGTCTGCGAAAAGATGTCTAGCAGAAAATATGTTTTTTTTACCACTGGCGCCTATACTTTTGTAACACATGGAAAGACCCTTGCATGAGAATGACACATAGAAGCGAATATTGTGCTTCCATTTCATTGTCATTTTCACATCATTTACTGCAAAGTGAAATAAGTAAACGAAGAGGAGAATAAAGAGAAAAGAAGTAGTAATGTATAAACATAAAAAAATCGTAACTCTTATGCAATTCTTTATTAGTTAGTTAGAGAAATATAGTTAGTGACCGATGTCATTTGAAACGGTAGTTTTATTCACAGCCGTAAGATTTTTTTTGTAGGCAGTTAGAACGCTATCAACCATGGATCCGCTCAAACCAAGATAATTTGCAGGATCGCAGAGATGCTTGAGTTCAGAATCAGATAAAACAGCAGAGATATCTTTGTCTTCTTTGAGTAAATCAATCAACATACGATCTTCAAGGAAAGCGCGACGACAGTGAGCGTACACGAGATCGTGGGCAGATTGACGACCCAGTTTGGGACTGAGACCCATCATGACAGCCTCAGACACAATGAGACCCTTTGTCAGATTCAAGTTACGCATCATGTTCTTGGGATAGACCTGTAGACCAGCCATCATTGACTTGGTCTGGCTTAATGCGCCAGCCGAAAGGATGAATACTTCTGGCAGAACGATCCATTCTACATGAAAGAAAAAGAATTGAAATGTGAGTATAGGATATCAAGTGAATTCACATAAACCTCTCCTTTGAATAGAAGATTCCCACTGAGGTTTTGGTATGTTGGTCGTAATAGAATACCCGGTTCTTCTATTATGACCAGTTTTTACTGGTATCATATTTTTGTTTTAATTCAAGGCTTTATTAATGATTAGCGCTCTGACTTCTTAATCAAAGAATTTTCGAGAAACGTTTTTGAAAAATCTCCAACGAGGAATCCACCTCTGGTGATACCCACCATTTGAGCTCATATTGAGCTCGTAAGGAAGTCTCAGTAAGACTAGCAAAAGCCTAAAAACGTTTGTTCCCATGAGTCTTTGGAGTCTGGCTGCGAAAGCTTTACTGAGTTTTCACTCATCTTTTAGATATTTATCAACAAATCAAATAATGAAGTTTTGATCTGAAATTTTGTTCATAGATAGGTCTAATGATAGTTAGAATACCCTAAAACCTTCAGCTGAAAAGAATTTTCCTTTGTCAAGATATTGAATTTTCAAAATAAACTGCACTGTTGTGTCATGTCTGGGACAAGCAACTATTTTTAATAATTCAATATCTTGATAAAGAAACATTTTTTTTGGCCGAAACTTTCAGGATATTCTAAGCATTTTTAGACCTATTCATGGGCAAAATTTCAGATCAAAACTTTATTATTTAATATTTTGGTAAATATCTAAAAATTGGGCAAAAATTCAGTAAAACTTTCATAGCCAGGCTCCAAAGACTCATGAGGATAAAAACTTTTAGACTTTTGCTAGCCTCATTGTGGCCTCTTTATGAACCCAATATGAGCTCAAATGGAGGTATCATCTGGAATAGTTTCATCGTAAGAGGCTGAGAAGGACCGAAATCGAAAAAGAATTTTCACAACCAACCGTGATGTCGCCCAGCAGTTCTTTCATTAGAGGATTTTCATCTGTACTCCCGTTCATTTGAAATTTTCCCACAACTGAAGGTAACCAAAGTGATTTCTGGCCCCTGTAATATTATAACTATGGTTCTCTCAGTCTAGTCTGTCGTGCGAAAAATTTCACCTGAGAGTTAGTACAGATGAAAAATCCTCTACCCGAAAAACTGCCGTGAAGACCATAGTCTTTTCGATCGTGTGACGAATTTTTTAAGAACATCTTTTTTTTCGTAATGTTTTGTGTAGTGATTGTAAGAGGAGTCTCATCTTCCCCTCCTCTGATTTGTTAGTTGGATACTAATAGAAGATTCGACATCTTCTTTTAGAGAGGCATGTTTGAAAGGCACACAACACACAACCCTTTCTTTTCATAGAAGAGCGACAAATGCTACATCTGTACTCTCTAGAGTAGTGTCGCAATTTTTCGTCTTGCATACTTTTTAGAAAACTTTGGCATAATAAAAGACCCGTCTAAAAGTTTGTACGCTATGTCCTAATAGAAGACCCAGAGTGTTCTATTTAGGGGGAGAATTGACTACACAAAACTAAAATATTTACCAATCTCCCAGGGACCAGTCGAGCGCTCGTGATCTTCAACCATGGCGTCCATAAGAGCAGCCGAATGTTGACGAACAGTGGCAGCCAATGCGTGGATGTATACGCAACTAATCGGATTGAACTTGTTTGGCATGGTGGAGCTGGATCCACGATGAGGAATGTAAGGTTCAGACACTTCTCCAACTTCGGTTTGCATCATCAACTACATCAAAAATAAAAACCGCCAACACATGTGTGTGCAATCAAAAGAAATTTGCCTCTCCCTTTTTTTTACCTTGATGTCCGTTGCATTCTTGGACAAAGTACCACAGAGTATGGCGAGAAAAGCACCTACTTCAGCAATACGATCACGCTCCGTGTGCCACGCAATCTCGGGTTGAGCCAAACCCAATTCGCGTGCCAGTTCTGCCTGACACTTAAATGCTACGCTATTATCCAAGGTGGCAAGAGTACCAGCAGCGCCTCCAAACTCCAGAGTCAAAGCACGCTTGCGGATCTCTCCTATGCGTTCCTTGTGACGCTGGAGAGTAGCCAAGAAACGGGCCATCTTGAAGCCAAAGCTGATGGGCACAGCTTGCTGTAAGTTGCTACGGCCAGCCACTAGTAAAACCATGATTAACGGTATATATAATAGAATACAATAGAGGGATAGAGAGGACTTACTGGGTGTCAAGCGGTGATCCTCAGCCAGCTGAGCTACACTGCCCATAATGTGGTCCAGATTAGCTTCGATGATATCAAGGGAATCGCGTATAGCCATAACAGTGGCACTGTCAGTGACGTCCTGAGTGGTGGCACCCCAATGGCACCATTCACCAAGACCGTCACGACAGAGAGAGACAATCTGTTGCACAACACCCAATACAGGATAACCAATCAATTCAGTCTCCTGTTTGAGCTTGTCGAAGTTAATATTTTCGAGCTTGGCTTTGGCGATAATCTCATCACAAGCTTCCTGAGGAATGATATTGAGTTTTGCTTGGACCTTGGCCAGTGCAACTTCCCACTCCAAATAATATGCAATGCGTGCCTCATCAGACCAAAGATCTGGTGAAGAAAAACATAAATATAAAGATAAAAGCATGGAAAACTTATTGTGCTTGTACATACTACGCATAGCAGCAGTACCAAAGATATCCTTGAAGATGTGAGAGTCAATAACGGATGCCATGGTGAGAAAAAAGAATAATAACAATAGGATCGAAGCACTCTCTAGAAAAAACGTACCCTTGTAAACCTTTAAATGGTTTCTGACTTTACTACTATCTGAAACTCTCTAAGGGTTTCTAATTTATCGAGAATCTCAAAACAGACAGCTATAGTAATTTATCAGATCCCATGTAAACAAAAAGTGATAATAAGGTTACTACTAAGTACTTTCTATAATTTTTCGTACAGTGACAAAAGTGCTTATAAACGTACCTTTTTAAGTAGCTATTAGTATTCTTATTAATAAAAAGTAATTCTGCCACTATGATCTTACTGATTAGGAATCATTTTCAAATGTCCAATTGTTTTTGAATTTGGACTCTGTGTATAAGGCAGACCCCAGTGAGATGTGAAAGAAGAAAAAAGAGTAAAATGAAAAATAAATAATAACGACTAATCGTAGATGTGAGTGAATGGTTGTAAAGAGTCATTGATTTGTGTTCTCATACTATTATAGAATATTGTATAGCAATGAATGTCTGTAGATGTAATTTTCACACTTGTATTTATCGGAATAGATCGTAGACCAAACTGCATCGACAACGAGAGACTGTGATTATAGCGGATTTTACTAACATTTCGCTATCTCTCTCAAGCACACGACTTCATCGCTCCTTTTTGTAAGCTTTTCCTATAAGTCACAATATAAATAATACTTTCTATATATATGTATTTCGGTAGATCTGTATCCAAACAAAGAAATACCATCTCTCGGTCTATTACTGTGAATATTAAAGTTCTTTTCATAAACATACAAAACTAGAAAACCTTGCTTTGCTTCCATGATTTGACAACATGTTAATACATGTATAGAATGGCATCAACAGCAGTGGCGACTCCAACCAATTTATACAACCGTAAATGGGCATTCGTACATGTTTCTATACATCTATATTCATGACTCGGCAACTAATTACTATGATATACTTCGAATGTATCGATGCAGCTAATGTAAAAAGGTAATGCGTACTTAAAACTCTGTCTCAGCTCACTATATTAGTTCCTTAGTCTCCATTATCCTTCCTATAACGGTATCTGTATAATTTCAAACGAAGTTTTTTATCAAAAAGGTATTACATTACACTTCGGAATATAAAAGTTATATAGCACTAAATAATATTATTTAAAAAAATACTTAAAAGTACTTACGTCGAACCACATGTCTCGATCAAATGAAGCGAAATGATTCGAACATCGTGCATTTATACTCCTCAATCCTCATACATCAATTAGTATGTAGACCAACTTGACTGTTGCATGTGCGCCTATACGCCAGCCTGAGAAACGCTAATTCTGTAACTTTTCGCGCTCTACTCAGACAGTGTACCAATCATTATTCGAGCTCTACATAAACATCATACTCGTAATTTTCTTGACTTAAAACTGTACAATTTAGGTTTTTGTTAAAGAGAGGAAGATGCATAAGATGAAATTCTAGCCATTAAGTACTTTCTGCTATTAAATTCATTTTGGATATAAAAAAGATTTTAGTTATTAACCGTGTTTTATTATTTTTCCATTGTCATTTCGAACAAGTTCTCTGTAGAAATAAACATGCGGCACCGTCATTATTTATAGACATTAAAAGTTCTATTATATCAAGCATACATTGCTTTTTGTTATGTGTTGGAAAACAAATCTAATAAGACACTAATGGCAGCTAATAATTTATCAGATGAAGCTACATGATAATTCATATAAAATGTTGGATTTTCAACTTTATGATATTATAATCTTTTTCATTTAAACAAATTTTACCTCAATTTTATCTAAAGCAAACACTTCACGAATCAGAAAAATATTTGTTTATAGCATTTCAGTGTTTTGAACGGGAAATATCTACAAGAGGGAAACTGCCATTCACTACTATAACTGACTAATGCTATCGCGCGTTATATATCGTATTAAATAACTACAGCCCTAATGATCTCTATAGAATGCTCTTATGTACCTATAGATTTTAAGTACGCAAGACATCTACTGCGTTCAAAAACTACTTGAATGTCCTTAAAGTAGTATTTAATTCATAATACTTCGTACGATTTCTATTTATCTAAAAGTCGAAAATGAGCAACCATTATAATTTAATTGTCTAGTACAGAAAGTTCTATCAAATACTTCTTTATATTCTAAGAGTACTATTAAGTACTTTGAAAAATATAAAAATAAATATTAAATATTCCACAAATGCAAAAAATACTATAAAGTACTTTGAAAAGTTTGAAAATTAATATTCAATACTTTATAAATTCTAAAAGTACTATTCAGTATTTTGAAAACTATAAAAAGTAACATAAAATATTTCGGATATCCAGAAAGTACTATTAAGTAATTCTGAAAGTAAGAAACGTACTGAAGTTCACTAGAAAAAGTGAAAAATAGTAAGAAAAAGTTACTTTTTTTATTTTATTAATATTAAAAGTACGTCAAAATGATTTTTTTTCACTTTTTTTTTTACATGGGATGCTAATCTTAGAAACGATTTACAGGTTTTCGAGTTCACAAGAACCTTAATGGCAATATGAGTAGTGAGTTTGTTTAGAACGGCGCGAAGAGAAGAACTAAAATGCACACAGAAGTAGTTTATTATTTTTCATACACATTACCATTTATGCTTCATCGATATAAAGCTAAGTAGATAAAAAAAAAAAGAAAATATCCAATTTTTCTTCGTAATATGTAACATACCATCTATATGTAATCGATATGAATCTGAATGTTAAAAAAAAACAACATTCATTGGCTTTCTGTACTATGTAACTTACCATCTACACGTGACCGATATGAATCTAAATGTAAAAAAAACAATATTCATTTTCTACCTGTACTGTGTAACTTGAGTATGGATCTCTGAGTAAAAAGAAAAATAGTATGTGGTGCAAGCAGCAGTGAGGAAAGAGAACAAGTGGTCGACGATACTTTTCTTTTTAACTTCGGCTTGCTGGCAAGCAGGATGCCTTTCGAGTGGCAAATACTAGTATATCAGATCGATTTAATCTAATACATAGTACAAAGAATCTACTTTAAAAGTAGACTATCACTATTCGAGAGTGAGACAAACTACCACAACACAAATGTATTTCACATTTCACTGATAAAGCGGAAAATCGAAATAAATATTAACGGAAATGAGCGAAGACACCGCTGTTATTAAATAAGAGTATGGGTGTGCCGGAAAGAATATAAAACTAAAGCCAAACCTACACCAATACCTCACAACCATATCTTCACACCCTCGAAGTGATTTCATTGTTTTTTTGTTAAAAAGAGTAAAGTATCTAGTGAAAAAATACATCATAGAACTCAATTGAATATTTTCTTCAAAGACTAGAAAAAGTTTTAAACGGAAAACATCGAAAGCTCTTCCGCAACTTACTTTGAAGGTAGAAAAGATTTCATCGTACTAGATCAATTATATATTTATTCGTCGAATGCGAGTTGTACAAGATAGGGATATGGCACTGTTGTTAAGCTTATTGAGTTCTCTGTCAAATAATATCGTTTAGAATAGGATAGAAATTTTTTATTAGATATTTAGCTAAATATTTTTTTTGTTTCATAAATTCTAAGCAGACTAAATTGAGTTTTTTAGTTGCATTATCTGCTTTCAGTCATCTAACCATTATCTAAGATGCTGAGAAATCGAATCGTAAAATTAATCTATCCTCCCAATCATGCAGAACGAGACTTTTCTCGTTTTTCTTTTCGTATATCAGCGCACGTTTATTTGACGTTCAAAGAACACATGATGATGCGAAAAAGTCCAATAACTATTGTTCTGCACAAAGTGCAAAGTATAATGTATATACACGAGACTGTTTTCCATAACTTTCCAGACCGATTTTCTAAACCGTGTTATTAGCTTTCTTACATAAATGTTTAAACCATCCTCTTATCCGATGCAGAAATATTCACGGTGTTTTTTGATGAAAAACAAAACATTTTATTCTTATAGATGCGTAAATTGGGAATATGAAAATAGCTGATACTGGTCCAGACAGATTTTCCAATGGTTTTATGTCATAAACAAGAAGAAAGTGTGACGATTTCCGATGGAAGAAGTGTTAGCACTGGTAGAATTACACTTTATTATATTCTTCTTCTCAAGAATCGCATCGTTTCCATACAAAGCATACACTTATATACTCGTTCATCAGATAGAAGAAAGGAAGAGAAGGATAAAGTGCAACATGATGTAGGAAGTAATGACAGAAAGATAAGGACAATACATAAGACGAGAAGGAATAATTAGGATAGGTCAAACTTCATGCATAATACGCACTTAACCGGGAGCATTACAATGTGTTTCGCCATCATTCTTTCCCTATATCTGTATATATCTCTGCATCTCCGATACCTGTATTTAAACGAATTTCTAGGAAGTTCACAAAAAATATCACATGTTAATCTGCTGATTCTATTCAAGACTCATATTAGAAAAAGATTGAAAGAGAGACGAAATATTTGCAAGATTATTAGATTTCGTAAATTATCTTTTCGATTTTTGTTCTACTCGAATAACAATAGTACTTTTGTTTTTAAAACTTTTTTCATAGATTCATGGATCAAGTAGTAACAGGTACTCAGAATATATTATCAATTAATAATTATTGAAAAAAAAACTAGATCGATAGAGTTAGAGTCGACTTAAATAAATTAAAAGAAAAATTCTTACTATGTTATGAATACAAAAACTAAAATATTGCAATGAAAGATCATAATGAAAATAATGGAAAAGAATTCGAAAGGTTGAAACACAATTTCTCTCTCTCTATTGCATCTGCTATAGTCACCGATCAAATGAAAGAAGAAAGGACATACGTGGACTACGGTAAAATAAGGATTTGCATTTTCATTGGTTCTTATCGTTTATATGAAGTAAGCAACAATTCTTCAACTGTCGTATTTGTGTTTGGTTCCCTTCGTACGGCCAGCTGAAAGAAAAAAACAAAACGATGATTCAGAATATGATAGTTCTTGTTTTTCTTTCTTCTTGCCATATTCGATGTTGTAAATATACAGTTTTTAAGAACTCTCAAAAAGAATGTTTTTACTTCCTTTCACAATATTATACAAGTCGAAAAGACCGGATCGTTTTATATTTTTCGTTCTTTATGTATTCTATTTTTTGTTCCTTTCCCATATATATAAATGAGTAGTCTATTACATAGAGAAAAAGTAAAAAATGTATTTATGTTATTATTGTAGCAATACTCTTTCTTTTCTCAAATACAAAATATAAGCAATATGTCAATAAAAAAGGATTATTTTTCATTAACATCCGACATGAAGATATATTATGAACTTCGTTGTTCATCATCCTCATCATCAAATTTATCAACAAAAATTATAATGATTATGGGTGCATATGCAACATTAAGACATTTCGATGAACAAGTCGAATATCTTATTGAACATTATCCATCATCAATAGAAATATTGACTTATGATCATCGTGGAATTGGTCACTCAAAAACACCAACAACAATTGTCACATCAGAACGACAAACATCAAGTCTATTAGCTCGTGATGCTTATCAATTAATTAACCATGTATGGGGTAGTCAAGCTCCAGTTCATGTCTTAGGTGTGAGTTTAGGTGGAATGGTAGCACAAGAATTAGCTGTGCTATTAATACCCGAACAACGTCTTTTATCGCTTTATCTGGGAATTACAATTCGTGGTAAGCAGATATTTGATAGCTTTTTTGATTCAGTTCCAATAGTTGCAGAAGTGATAAGAGACTGATTTGTAAATACATGAAAAAAATTCTGATCATAAATTTGAAGTTTAATTTCTAAAATTCATAATCGTGAAAAAAAACTGATCAATCTAATCCGATTCAATTTTAAAAATATCAGTTGACTTCATCTTTGTCATAAATTACAAAAGCTTATAAGAGTATTATTGATTATCACAAAATATGACAAAAACACAAAAAAAAAAGTCAGCCTCTTACCACATTTTGTCAAAAAACTTTCAATGTGCAGCCATCAAAGATTTCTTGATGATTATATTGAACTTCTCCAATAGCTTTCTTATACTGATTTAAGCAGTTTTTCTTTTCTTCACTATTATATATTTCGTACTTTCTTTCGAAATATTGAATTAATATTTGAAAACAATGATCTTATGTTTATCTATCTAGGTTCTTATATTCGATTGTTGGCATTATTACCAAGATGGGTTTTTTCTCGAATAATACTGCCTTATTTCGCGATGAAACCAGATAATGAACAAATGCTACGTTCAATGATACCATTAGTATTTAATGGAATAGCGGAAGAAGAAATGGAGGAACTTATTAAAAAATGGTTAAATGATTGTGACAAATGGTTTATATTTCGAGATATTGATGGATGTTCACAACAGAATGTTATTTTTCAATCGCATTATTTAACGGATGAACATGCACAACAGATCAAAGATGCACACATACCGGTGACAGTACAAATAGCCATGCAAGATAAACTTTTACCACCTAAAAAACAACAAGAATTAGCTGATTTACTCAATGCAAAAACAGTGGTAATGGAAGACTCTGGTCATATGTTCAATAAACAAAATCGATTAAAATTTTCTGAAAATGTTCTTCAACATATTCAAAATGCAACTGCTTGAAATTGACATTTGCTTTATTAATAGACTAGAAATTTTATCTAATTAGTTATTCAGCTTTGTAGTGTATATTAATGCATTTTATTATTACAAAAAAATGAGTTTCAGAAAAATATACTGATGTAGTTTAATAATAAATTTATATTCTCTCACAGTAGTTTTATTCATCTATAACTCAGATTGTTATTAGATGTTGTCGAGTCAATATCGTTGAAAAATTCAAATAACTAGTATAATTACTTTTTCGTATCAAATCATCCATTAGATAGATATAAATCAAATCAATTTGTATATGACATACGACTTCGTTTTACTTTTGCATGATGGTCTAAGATGCTCTTAGCACTTTAGGTAATAAATGTAGTTCTTATGAAAACATTATAAAAACTCGTATGATCAATTTATGAATTATTCTCACTAATTTTCAATAATTTCGTATATAAAGTCATATTATACTCATAATTGTTTGTTATTAAAAGAAACGTATTAGTTTTTTTTTTTGCAGATAAAGAATTCTTTCATCAAATAAATTTTACTTTCAGAAGATTGAAATGGTTTCTTTCTTTTTAAATTCGTGATCGAATTCAATCAGGATTAGGATAAAATCTATTCTATCAACTCGTTAGATTTTTGCAAACAAAAAAAATGTTGAGCGGTCTAATGATGATTAATGGATACTTTATACTGCTAGAAAACTTTCATCATAAATGATAAAATATCTGGCTTTATTCAAGAAAACGACATCTCATTACCAACTTCATTATTAATCTATGTGATAAATATTAAAAAAATTTTGTAAACTAAAGTTTTTCTATTTTCAATATTTTGATTCTGATAAAAAAAATTATTGATAAGCTTGAGTTTCGACAAAGGTCAAAGTCGATAAAAAGTGATCTACCATTTTCTGATAGTTTATAAAAGGCTATTTGCTAATCGTGTTGATAAATATTAAAATAATCTTTATAACGATATTCAACGTTTGTATATTCGTGTTATACAATTGCTCGAAATTATGAATCAACTGTTCTAGTGGAACACCCTGCAAGGCAATCTGATCGATGAAAATAGCCCGACAAGTGAGAAAATAAAACCCTGTTTGAGATATACACAATGAAAAGCGCTAAAATGTCCTTTCAAATTTTTTTGTTCACTGTATTGCACTACTGCTTACTAAATATTGGTAGGCTATTCATATCCCAGTATTTAAAAGTTGCTTTTGAGGAGCTAAATTCTCCACATCAAACATCATCGATTCAGTGCATGTAGAAAAAAAGCAAGAAACGAAATGGTAGGAAACCCTTTTTCTCCAATTTTAATACCGCTGAACAGTTTTCATTTCTAAATGTGGTACTCATATGAAGTTCGAGCTTTTATCAACTGACCCTCACCATCAAACTACGAGCGAATCTCGTCTATTACAAAAGAGATACAGTTCTAAAACGTCGTTCAGTATATTTGTTGTGTTGGTTCATACAAGATTGAGAACCGCGTAAGTGAAAAGTATAATGAAATAATTCTGAACACTTATTTTTTTATAGAAAGTATTGTTATTCGTTCTGTTAACTAATGTTAACTAAATCTTGAATTACATTTGACATGTGTTGCATTACCAATCGTAAAATATAATATTGAAATACTTGTTGTTATATTTTTAACATGTATATAAATTGGAAAATCATCTTCATCAAAAGTTTCAACTGACAAATGTTCTGAATGATTATTATGAATGTAATATATAGTCCATTGTTCAATATTCATTCATTGGTTTAATTGATTAAAAGAAAAATAAGATCTAGTTTTTATTTATTCAAAACAAAAAAAAAGGAATCTTTTCCAATAAAGATGATAAAATACTAGATGTAGCAATAACAGCGCGTGCACGATAGATAGTTATGATTTTATACAATGGTCAACATATACATAAACATCTATAGAATCCACTTGTTGTGATAAGAAATAGTGAATAGAATACATAAGTGTTTAAAAAACAAACCATAAATGTTATACATTAATTCATTATGAATACCTAATATGAATATAAGAAATTATTAAATGTTATCTTCTAGATACTAAATATTTTGTTTCTTTGCTCTACTACTGCAATATTTATTTTATTGTTGATCAACCTTGAGAAACTAGAGGATTAGCATTATCACTATTATCCTCGGTGTACAAATAAATAGATGATACAGTGAATGGGCAGCTACTATTGTTCATGAGATCAGGACGTCTAACCGCATAGTGGTCGAAGGCTGACTCGTCAATGAACCAATAGAAGATGCGCAGTAGGTCGTGACCTTATTATCGGTGGACTACCTTCTTATAAAAACTCCAAGATTTCAGAATTGACTTACGTCTAAAATATTAAGTGCTAACTCATTCATTTCAAAACTTTCATATAAGTGATTTTTAAAACTTTCGTACAATACATTTAGTATCACGGTCTGCTTTATTTTCTGCTGCTTTTGATGTTTTCATAATCGCCTGTTTTATCTAACTAATTCTATATTCAATAATAAAAAGTAAATTCTTTAATAAAGTATTGAAATAATTATCGTTATCAGTTAAGATCTTTATTAACTTCTGACCTTTGTCGCTTTTTTGCTAACTAATTAGTCCTACTTTCCTAAAAGTAGTTCCTACACAACCTTTCACATGAATTTTCTTTGTCGGGAAGTTCTTTTCTATAACAACAAGTTGATGGTAAGCCTAACTTTTTTTTCAGATCTGTTATGGAAGAAAACTAAAATATCAATATGAAAAAAAATTGATCACTTTGATCTTTGTCAAACATAAGATGATTTATTTTCCTAATTTCATAAAAATCACGAGTTTCTTCTTTTTTTTTTAAATTCTAACAAATAAAAAATGCGTTGACAAAGAGAATATTTTTTATGAATTAAACATGTTGTTGTTTGATATGATTCTGATGATGTCAGAATTAAACATATGATTAAATCAACAAAAACTAAGTTTTTAATTAAAAAAAAATCGATATTTTATTATCATTTCGATTAATATGAACGTAAAGTACAAGAATATTTTCTATTGTATCAATAACAATTGTAATTATTAAAACAATCCATACTGATATAACAATAAATATATCTACAGTATCATTATTTGTAAAATTTCTATTATCAATTGATGTTTCATTTGAAATATAATATAATGATGAGGAAAAAAATATCACAACTATTAACAGTTTTCTTTTATCAATCTAAACATATTGTATTTTGGTCGTTTTTCAATGACAATAAGATAATTTTATAGACGACAAAAAGAAATATCTACTTGTGCAAACATGAACTACATATTGAATTATTTTATTATAAGAGATAAAGAAAACAGAGAAAAAATTGATTTATGCATGTATATTCTATCGAATGTAAAACTAGTCTTTTATGTTTAAAGGATACCTTTAATCAAATGATGTTTTATTTGTTTTTTCCTTCTAAATACTCGTTCTAATTCTATTGAGTAGAAGCATTTTATTTTTTCTCTCTTATTTTGCCTTACTCAGCTTGCTTATTAAAATAGGTAGAAGCTGTGATTGAATTTTTCCAAACACTACTTTCTCTAAACATACACATTAGATCGCCATCAACATATATTCTTTTTCTACAGTAGTTTTATATCAGTTAATCTCAATAAGAATCATAACCTTAGTATATAGTTACTATATGAAATATTTTTAAAAATAGATACTAATAATAATAAAATAACTAGAAGACAAAAAAAACACATAGAACAAAACCTACATGATGTAACATGTTTTAAGGATACATAATATAGAATCGTTTAAAATGATTGCCAATCGAAAGGATAAAAAAAACCAAACTTTTTAGAATAAGTGGAAGAACACTGTCAATTTCATGCATGTATCTATTGAATAGATTAGTTTTCTTTTTAAAAACGCATATCCAAAAGAGACAGAATCAATTGACTTGAACATTAAGAAAACTACATATTAACATATTATAGTTCACAATATCGATATTAGTTTATTTAAATATTTCTTTTTTTTCTGATCCATGTCGAAAGCAATTTCATTTATAATCATTCTACACACATACAGTAGTAAGAAGTAAAATATTCCATCAATCTAAGAGAACTCGAGTAAACAAGATTATTTTTACTTGAGTTAACAATTTCATTTAGCCAACAAATTCCCAAAAACTAAACATCTATCTTTTTTTTAATGAAAAATCATGTCATGAAAGTTAGTGTCAGTTACAGAGACAGATCTGAAAAAGCTACATGTATTGATACATCTGTTATGAACATACAAAAGAATAGGCTAATACAATATAAAGGAAGAATCTAACTCACAAAAGGCCGTTTTTCTTCTACTTCTCTCTTGTTTGTTAACGTGTCACTTTTTTTGCTGTTATAACTGTATAATTCTTAAAGAAAAATTGTATTATCTCCAGGTTTTAACATTCAACATGACCTTTGTTTTAAAATTTTTTCTCCTGTGTAATTAGAATAAATGAATAGAATAATTTCAATTAAACTTTCAAGATTCAAAGGATAGAAAATGAGTATATGTAATGTTTAATACAATAGTAAATTTTTACATTCTTTGACTTTCGATAAACCAAGAGAAAATAAAAGATATGCTTCAATCGGAAATCGAATCCAAAACATGATAACTAGTTATCTGGACCAGTGCACGATAAATAAATCTTTTGTCTTTGTGTCTGCTTATATCATGCATGTCGAACTTGAAGCTTAAAAGTAAATTATCAAATACTTGAATAAATGAGGTGAACACTTGAAATGAACACTTGAGTGTAAGTTTCAATTTCGACATTATTGTCGAATGTTGAACACATTCTTATTAAAAAGAGTTATTAATAGAAAGATAATTATGCCTATGGAAAATAGCTTTCCTTTTGTGCATAAATAAATTCACTACATTCCTTGTAAATTCACCTTGCATGTATAGTAGATCGTGCTTCTATAGCTTTCTTTAACTCTTTTTTTAAATTTCTTATTCATCATTAAAAACTCATCACATACAGCTAAAACTATAGAACAAATTAATTTGAAAGAATTAATTAATAAGACCATATAGATACTACTAATGAGGACATTTATTTTTGCTAATGATATATAATTATAAAAAGAAGAAGCACATAGAGAACATAAATTCATTTCAACAATTGTTTTTACTGCATTCTGAGTCTTCATCTATTTCATATATTGAATAATAGAGAAAAAACATACATATGTCGACCAACAGCAGCTATTCAGTAATACTATTGCAAATCTATTCTGGCGTCACATTATATATCGACTTCATCATTTTGATTTTTGGTACAATTGGTGGTATTTGTAATTTAATTACATTCACTAGTCGAAAGCTGCGCCGATCTTCAACTGTTTTCTATTTATTATGTGCCACAGTGTTTGAATTACTCACTATTCTATTCTGTGTTGTAACTCGTGTGACTTCTGATCGATCAATAAATGATTTACTGCATCAATCGACCATATATTGTAAACTGCGCTTTTATTTTTCGGTGACATTACCGGCTATGGCCTCCTATTATATGCTTTTGGCTACACTGGGTCGGTGTTTATCTACATCCGACAGCGTTAAAATACGTGCATGGAGTCAAATAAAAGTTGCAAAGCGGTTGGCAATTGTTACATTGATAGTCGGCTTTGTAATCTCAATACATATACTTATTTATTATGATATTTATAACAATACATGTCAAAGTATTCCGGGAAGTATCTATACGTTTGTTTTTGCAGGCTATTTGGT
>CAJNOL010001133.1:20823-78864 GCA_905250125.1 Rotaria sordida | reverse complement strand
TTTTCATATTGCTTTTTCCTAGATACAACAAATCAGAATGCTGAGGGTGTGGACAAACGACTTCAATGTTGAAAGGTGATAAATAAATAATTGCTTTACTGCTTGATGTATGTTCATCCATTTCTTTTAAGAAATCAATCGGATCCTTTCCTACATCTATATCACAAGAACCAATCTTTTCAGGGTTCATTTTATCGTTGTATGGTGCTTCTAAAGACATCTGAAGAATATTCTCCACATCAGTGGCGTGCAATTTATCAAGCAGAGTGTGTGGCTGTGGAATGTAAGTTTGACTACAAGTTAAGAGACAAAAGACATCCACATCCACATCCGTACGCTAACTGAAGCCTTTTTTACCAGTATTATACTCAGTAAAGTCTAAAGTCGAAGTGCGTTATTATTACCTCGAATCATAGATTCACACATATCTCATGTATTTCAAAATAAGAAATATTCGTATAATTAATATGATTCAATCCATAAAGTTGTAGCATCAAAATTAAAGAATGAATCTATGTTTGAAAGAGAAAATAGTCAATCTTTCTGTAAAAAATATCCCGTAAACGTCAACTATTGACGCATACAACAATATAGTCTATCCAAACCATGAATGTTTTTTTCTGTACTTTCAGAAAGAAATCATTTCTTTATGAAAGATGTTCTCATGTAGGAAAAAATGCATTCCTATTGACGTATACATGATCAGATACTTTTCAAGAAATAGAATTGAGACAATCTCAATCAAATGTCTTGATCTATGTTTATTTTAAATAAAGAATATCGAAAATTGATAGAACAGAAATATAGATAAGAATAAACATGATCATAAATCATCAATGAAAAGTAATTTTTTTTTGACTTTTCCATCTGTTTTATCATCTAATTAAATATTGTTAGCATAAGTTGATTTATTCATGTTGTTGAAGTTACAGTTTTTTTTCTTTAAACGAATGGACTATTGTATATTTCGGGTTTTTTGGCCGGATCAAAACCATGTAAATGCATAGTAACAGCTATTTCAAAAAGATAATCATAACATTCACACATTGTTTTTGCTTTTTGCCATGTGTCACCCCAAACATAAACACCATGTCGACGAACAAGTACAGCACATGTATCTGGATATTTTTCCATTGCTTTACGTAATGAACTAGTTAAATCTTTTTCTTCACATGTATTTTCAATAATTGGTACAACCAATATATCATCATATCGATAATATTCTTTTTCTGTAGAACATTTTTTAATACCTTTTATCATTTCTTGATGTGTTATACGAAATTCATGTTGACCATCATATAATAATGTAGCCATAACAGCGGCACGAGAATGTGTATGAATACAAGCACCAGCATTACGAAGTTCAAAAGCAGCATAAAATAATGGTGTACATTGACTACGTGTAAGACGAAGTTCTTTCGATGGTTCTTTAATAGTATCACCGGAAAGTGTTTGAACAAATAAATGTTCTGATTCAATACGTTCTTTTTGTACACCACTTGGAGCTAAATAAATTAAATCATTGTATTTTAATGATATACCTCCACCGGTGCCTTAAAAAGAGAAGAAAAAAAATTTTTTTTGTATAAAATGGTTCTTTTTTTTCAAATTCAACAACCTGTAACCCATCCAAGTTGATAGAATAATCGACATAATTCTGGTATTAATTTTCTTGGATGTTGAGCAGGCAATTTCGACAAATCTTCATCTTCTTCATATTTCGCTAATTCATCATTAGTAGTCATTATCTAGAATAAAAATATTTTTTAAATAATTCTTTCAAGTTGTGCATAGTTGTTAAGCATTTATTCATCACTTTATCATTATAATTTGAAAAAAAAAGACTTATTATTCAAATTATTTTCTGAGTTTTGAGAGATCTTTTGATTTATCTATGATCAATGTGTAATATTCAATATATCATACAATTCACTTTGAATGCTCAACTCTTTTACATACTTAATCACTTCTAAATACAAATAATTATTACTTAAGTCTTTATTAAATCATTTATCAATTATTTGTTTTAATTCCATTCGATTTTTTTGAACAACTACAAAGAAATGTTAAATAGTAATAATCATCTAGACACCATTTTTTCATCAAAAAAGTAATTACTATATAAATAGTTTTAATATTATAGTAGGACTATCTTGTTAAAAAATGCTGCTATTTTGCATGAGTATTCGAATGAAGCAAAATTAATTCATGATCGTTCAAATAAATAAAGTATTTCTATATAATTATAGTATTCACTGGATACAACTTTTTTTAGCAATTGTTTACTTTCATATTGATAAACGAATCGGAATTCATCAATGACTCATGAAATAAGACCAAAACTAGTTCAAGTTTTGTATGCTATTTGCAATACTCGGTACTGTCAAACACCCGATCGACTTTTAGGTAGACGTTGATATAACATTCTAATCGAAAAGATTAGTCATTCATGTAAATATAAAATTTAAAAAAGTAATCATTTATAACTATTTACGATTTAGAAAGTAATGAATAAGGTCAATATTAAGTAGGGATGTTGCATGACATATTGAAAAAAAAACACACACATACGAATACGATTTCTAATGTTGATAATAATGACAAGTGTTTTCTACTTGATGACGATTATAGAATAGAATCATTCAAAGCTTTGAATAGTTGTTTGATAAAATTTGTTCTATTTCAAATCGATGATGATTATCAACTACATCTTGGTTAATAGTGTACAATGAAATGATTGATTATCTCGTTTTTTTTAATATTTTTATGAAGTAGGTTTTAATATGAAAGTCATACGTTCAGCGTTTTATCCAGATTTTCTTTTACGGAGGGACAATTTAAAGCTCTGGAAAGGCGAACATCTATTTTTTAGGGAGCATAGACATGTAGTATCTGTTCAAAGGAATGCCTTCCTTCGACATTGTATTTATATGATCAAAATCAATAGTCACAGATTATCATTATCAATTCTGGTGATATTTACTGTTAATAACATATGTCACTAATAATTATATCAAAAACTATTTAAAATTTACACTTGAAAGATATATTTCATTTAAAAGTAAAATCTAATTTAAAAATCAGAAAAATCTATACTTGAAGGAATTCTTTTTCTTTAAAGAAAGCATTAATTTTCATTAAAATCTAAAGCTAGTAATAATGATGTCAATTCTAAAACTAAATATTTTCTTGCATATTCAATGTACATTTTTATAAATAATAAACATAATCATCACTAAGAAAACAATTATTAATTCGTAAAAATTCAGCTGATATCTTAACAATTAATGAAGGAATATATATAGAACCATAACATATTGAAATATTCTTTACAATATTTTAGTAACGAATAACAGTCTAATAGCATTCACCTAATAAACATTATTCAAAGAAGTTTCAACTCCATTCGATCGATATCTTTCAACATATAATAAAAATTTGCAAGATATACTTTAGTTTTTCGTATATAGATATATACAGTGGATCCCAAAATCGTTCAACGAGATGTAATTTGGAGTTTTTTTCGTAGCCTTAAGTGCTAGAAAGAATTCAAATAGTGATTTGAATAGAGAATATTGTTGCCAACAAGAATTCGAGAAAATGATAGCCATCATGAATTTTTCCAAAGTAGAGTTTCTGGAAAACCAAAACTCGGGCCTTTTCAACATCCAAAAGCCACAACAGAAAACTTGTTTTAACAGTCTAGAATTATTGAGTAGGCAATTCTCCACAAAATGAGATGCCTCTGAGCTTTCTACGACCTTCTCTTCAAAAGTTAAAAGCGGTACAAAAATCGAAAAAAGTGAAATTTGAGAAAATCGACTAAAATACGCATTTTTTCGATTTTTGTGATGCTTATAACTTTTGAATGGAAGTTCGTAGAAAGCACAGAGATATCTCATTTTGTAGAGAATTGCTTGCTCTATAAATCTAGACTGTTAAAACAAGTTTTCTGTTGTGGCTTCTGGATGTTGAAAAATCATGGTTTTAGTCTTCTAGAAACTCTACTTTGGAAAAATTCACGATGGTTATCATTTTCTCGAAATCTCGTTCGCAACAGTATTCTCTATTCAAATCACTATTCGGATTCTTTCCAGCACTTAAGGCTACGAAAAAAAAAAATTCAAATTACATGTTGTTGAATAATTTTGGGACCCACTGTATATGAAGGCGTCCTTAACGGTTTAACTCATTTAAATACGGCTGAACTTGTAAACTAAATGTATTGGGTTGATATTGATACATTTATTAACATATTGCAATTAATATGTATAACTGATTTGTAGTTTAATAATAAGCGGATTAATTCTAATTCATTGATATCTTCATGCAACTTGTATCTACACTGTTGCTTTGACTTTTTTTTCTAGAAGCTAAGATATAAAATAACTAGTTATCTTCAAAAAACACTAGTCGAACAAGAAATTTTTCGGTTTGATATTTTTCTTTTGAATAGATTAATGAGAAAAATATCAAATGATAATAGATAGTTTAAAATCAAGATAATGAAAATATTCCATTTGAGATAGCATTGAATTTTTTTCACGACTATTTTCTATAGATTCATAAAGACATGCATTTTATATATGAAAGCAAAAGAGAACATCAATCCCATTGGTTCAAGATAACCATTAACAAAATTTTTCAACCTCCTTAAAACAAACAATTTTTTTTTTAAATGTCTACTGCTAAATGAAATGAATTAAATCTTTCTTATATAAATAATATCTTTAAAAATGAAAAAGTTTTCATAAAATAACATGTGATTGGTTTATCTTAAGTTAGATAGATAAATTGAAACAAAGACAACAGAAGATGAAAGATGTTTCGTCGAATTGAATTGATTAACTATTTTTTTCCTTCTGTCAATATAAATCGAATAATTTTTAATTTTAGATATATTTTGTTTTTTTCGTTTAATATTTCTAATGGGTCGACATCGTTCACGTTCAAATTCACGTTCACGTTCTCGATCAATGTCTTCAAGTTCGTCGTAAGTTTAATTAAAGTTTTTTTTTTTTTATTAAGAACAGTTTATTTGGTATGAATTTTTTTTGTATATTAATGAAGTGGCCGTGGTGCACGTTCATCAAATTGGAATGGTGAAGCAGGTTATCGTGTTCATATATCAGATTTAGCAGCTGGTGTTTCACGTAAAGAAGTTGAAAGAGTATTTACTAAATATGGAACTATTAATGAAGTTTGTTAAATTTCTTTTTATTATTTTGTTAATAATCAAAAAAAAATACATGTATATCTAGGTATGGGTAGCAACAAATCCACCTTGTTTTGCTTTTGTTAATTTTAAACATCGATCTGATGCTGATAAAGCTATACGAGAAGTTGATGGAAAGTAAGAAATAAAAATATTTATTTAATAATTTATTATTATTATTTTATTAGAATAATTGGTTCTACACGTGTTGGTGTTAGTTGGGCACGTACTCGTACTTATGGTGGTCGAAATCGTGGAGGTCGTGGTTATTCATATCGATTTAGTGGTAGTCGTCGTCGATCAAGGTAAAGTTAATTGTCATCTAAGAATTTTATATTTGCGGATCCTATGACGAAGATGATGATGATGCTTTGTTTTTTGTTTTTCTTCATATCAATGTTGAAAGGCATAATCAAAATTGAATTTTATTTCGTTAGAATAAATAATAACATCCACTTAATTTTGATTCTAGTAGCTTCGCGGGTTTTCGGATGGTTTTTGATGATGATGATGATGATGATGATGATTTGTTGGTTTTTTTATTCTAACGACTTGTATATAGTCGGACCAGATAAGACGATTGGGCATTTGTTTTTTTCCTTTGGTTAAAAGCTTTACAGAAATAAAATAGTGTTTATATTTGTTTGGATCTTCTCGGCTTTTGGGCAAATTGTGCTCGGCCAAAACGGATATCGATGGAAAGTTGTGATTTATTAATTATTTGTTAACTAATGTTCTGTATTTTATTCAATTAAATAGAAGTCGTTCAAGAAGTAGTTCACGTTATCGACGACGTCGATCAAGATCACGATCAGGTTCACGAGGTAAATTTTATTTTTCGATTTACTCTGTTATATGTTTATAATTTTTTGTTTTGTTTTAGATCGTTCACGTCGTCGTAGTATATCACCACGAGATCGTAAACGTGGACATCATTCAAGTGATCGACAAGAATCCAAATCACCTCGATCAATTTCACGTTCTCGATCACGATCACATGTATCATCAAAACATAAATCACCTGGTGATGCTAATGGGTAAGAGAAATGTTTAACAAAATTATCCTTTATTGAGAATATCAATTTTAGAACTGTAATTTTAATACAATAATATGTAACATAGAATATCAGGTTTAGTTAAAGTAGAAATGAATTTTTGAAAAATTTATCCTTGTAACTATATAGTATCTTTCATGAAATTGAAATCAATCAGCTCTAAGTGAAGCTTACAGTTATTCACTGAAATATGATGTTGTTTTTTTTTTGTTTGGATAATGATTGATAACTTATTTTTAGACGAAGTCGATCTCGTAGTTCAAGTGTTGATGATCGTCATGATAACAGAGGAGCTGGTTCATCGTCAGCTGCTGGAGCTGATGGAAATAATACTTATGAGTAAGTAAAAAGGTGACTACAATTTTTTTGATCCCCATAACATCTATATGTAGATTTATAGAGGAAGATTTCTTCTACAAACCTATATATATATCGTTCTGTGATCGAAAATCATCGTGAAACTTATAGCCTCCTTCAATTAATTTTTATATTTTTCTTTTTAGTCGATCACCAATTGCTGCCGGTGAAGATTAGAAATGATCGTTAATCAAAAGACATTTGATATATATTTGTCTTAAATAGTCATATACCCTAAATTTTTTGTCTTTATGTATCTTTGTCTTGAACTTCTATTGATGTATTCTTTTTTTTTGAACTAAAAATAAAAAAGTATCGTATGATGGTAAAGATATTCTAATTGATATAGTCATTGTAACATCTTTGAAAATTTCGGATATGATGAACTCCTATGAAATAATCAAATAATAGTGTAGATCAAATTGTAATATGTTAAACAAGTTTATAAAATCTTTATAACAATGAAATTTTTCAAGATCTCACGTTAAATCATATGAAATTGAAGATTTTTCAAATGTTTCTATTTGATTGTTTGGTTTGAAAAGACTAATATGTATGATGAACGTTTTAATTCGTATTCTAATATAACAATTCGATTTGAATGTTTTATTTCAAGATGAAAATGAAGCATATATGTATGTCAAAGTTGAAAGTAGAATTCAATATAAGTTTTAACTTGCAAATACAAACACGTCTCTCTCGATGTGAGTGTCACAGAAACATTGATGATTGAAAGTTGAAACTACTATCGGATTAGGGAAAGAATTTTTGTATTTGATTCTCAATATCAAAGGAATTATGAGTTTTCTAAATAAAATAAATATGAAGAGAACCTTATCTCTCATCCGAAGTGGTAAAAAGTTCTTTTTCAAATGAGAGTAGTACATATAAGAGTCCTATTTTTCATCTTGATGCCTGTAAATCTCTTGAACGGTATGATTTGAAGACATGTAAAGTTTTTTTTTATTGATGTACTTTTGTTGGTCGAACATTTTCAAAAAGCTTTACGAAAATTCCATGTACTGTATCGCAAATCGATTTTGAACGGAGTAGAGGAGGAGAGAGCACGATCTTAATCAATAATAATCATATTAAAGACAACGGTATATTCAAAATTAGTATATGTGATTCTTTTATAGGTCAATATGACATAACGGTACATATTGTTTTGTTCTTTTGAGTAATCAAAATATTTCATTAGTGTTTTTGTGTAAATAGATCGATGCTTTTTTTTTCTTTTGGATATAAATAGTTCTTATTATATGATAGAAATTCTTTTATTCAATTTTTGAATTGTATAATAATTAGTATCAATTAAATTTTTCAACAGTTTATTGAAAAAAAATAAACAGTACAATTTCTATAAATGTAGTATTATACATTGTTAGTTACTCGTAGACAATATTAGAATTTGATAACTGTTGGATTTTTTTTTTGATTGAAATCCGTTATTCTGTTTTCAGATAAATCTCTTTTCTTTTTGCCAAAAGAATCCGTGGATTTTTCTGGTAATACCTCTCTTGATTTACTTCTCATTGGTTTTGCTTCCAATAATTTGTCCCACATACTTTTATGTTTTTTATTTATTTCTTCAGCGTTATGTACTTGATCAGATCTACTACGTAATAAATTACTGCGATGTTCACTGGTTTTTTTATCACCTTTTAAATGTTTTGTTGATACACTTTTTTCTACAGGAACTGAAGACGTAGATTGATGATATTTTTTCGAATGCGTTCGATCTTTGTTTTGATGTGATTGAGATTTCGCTTGTTGAATATATATAACTCGTTGTAATAATTTAAAACATTCACTATCTTGTTTCGTATAATCAATTGCTCGATTACCTTTATAATCAGTTTTATTTATATCAGCATAAGCATTTATAAGTACACAACATGTATTAATCATCTCTAATCTCGCAGCGAACATTAATGGTGTACGTCGATTATTATTTTCTGCATTAACATCACAGCCTCTATTAATTAATTTTTCTAATAAATGCATTTGTTGATCATTAGCTTTATGTTGACAAAAGCAATGTAATAAAGTATTTTGTCCAGTAGCCACGACAGAACGACATGATGCACCCGCACTTTCTAGTAGACTAAACATTACTAAATCACCATTTGTTATTGAAAAATGAATCCTAAATAAAATAGAAATTAGTTTTCGAAGATGAATTTAAAAAAGAAATATTTACGGTCGATTTTGAAATAGTTTTTCTACATAATTTACGTTAGCTTTTCTTTCAACCAATAATTTTGCCATTGCTAGATTTTTTGTTCTTGCAGCTGTCATTAATGGTGTTTCCATAATGACATACTCTTTGCGACTTTCATCAAAACAAGTATATGGTGATGTTTTATCTATATCAGCTTTATTATTTAATAAAATGGTAGCCATTTCAACAGCCATTTTTGCTTCAGGTGATTTATCATCTTCATAGATTGTTGTAGCTAGAAAACCAAGTGGTGTTTGACCACCAATAAAATTTGGTTGATCAGGAGAAGCTCCTTCTTCAAGTAATAAACGAACAGTTAATGGTGATGCATGTTTGATTGCTAATAAAAGTGCTGTATTTCCTTTATTATCTAATGGTTTATGAAGAAAATCACGTTTTACATCCAAAATTCGACAAATTTTATTGGTATTATCAGCCAATATAGCAGCATGGAATGTTGATGAATTTGATTTAAATAATTGGGAGAAAAATGTTTTCGACATGACAATAATAATATCTAAAAAGTTAAGTAAGATATTTATATAGACAGCTCGATGAAAAAAATGAATACTACATTGGACAGGTAAACTGACTACGTGTTTTTTTTTTCATGTTCTATTGATGCGCAAACAAATAACAATAGACTGAAGACTAACCGATGAAAATTATTACAGGTAACGAAAACCAAAGAATCATACAATATTTTCACGCAAAAAAAAACCATACATAAGCATATGTAGCAAAACAAAAATCATAAGATATTTGCTTATATAAAAAAAAACCAATAAAAATATGACGTTTGATAATATTGCTATTAGCTTTTAGATATCACCGTGAATGATGTTTTTTTTTGTCATGATTGTGTATTGACATTGTTTGCATAATTATCAATCGTTTATATTCGATATATTATGGTTGATAAGAAAAGTTAAGGTCAACACAATATATAATGACCTGTATAAATGATACAAGAAAGTGAGTCTACATAGCCGTGATTAATATAGTGCGATAGTTTAAAAATCGATTAAATCTAATACACCCACGAACTTGAATCATCAAAAAAAAATTTCATAATTTTCGTGAATTTTATATCGGAAACACGAAAAAAAATGATATTTCTAATGATGAAACGGACAAAAAAATTGATCTTTTTCAAATTCATTGATGAAAAATGACCTTTTAATTTAGGAAATGCACTGAATTTCATTTTTAATCAAAATCATGCAATGAAATTAATGAAAATATCTATTTTAATCGATGCATTTGAAACATATCAATTTTTTGTCTGTTTCATCATTAAAATGCTTCATTTTTTTGATTCTTTAACTGTCTAGGCATATTTTTGTATGTATTAATGCTTAGTCAAATATAATCTATGAATCATCATTTTCAAAAAATGAGTATTCTGTTTTGTAAAACTTACTTTATATACGCATATATGTATTGATAAAGATATATTCATCATTTTTTTCGTGAACTTATTCTTAATAATATTTTTCTAAAAATATTCAGTTGTTTATACTATTTTGATATAATGATACTGATTTTTACCCCGCTTTTTTTACGTATTTCGCAGATGATTTTTAAAAGGTATTGCATAAAAATAGAACCACATATTTTTATTCTCTTGGATGGGAAAAACCGTTCGGATTTGGTGAAAAACGAACAAAAGAAAATCTTATTGTTTTTGTGTATTTGAAAAACGTAAATCGATCGTATTAGTAGTGTGTAATATTTTAAGTTATAATCCATATAATAGTCGACGTATTCATACGATAATTGGATATAGTTGTTGGTTTTATTTACTCCAAGACGAACTGATAGTGAGAATCAAGGAGTACGAACTTTTTCCTAAACAAAAGATTAATTCAAAAGTGTGCATATGTGTAACCAACATCCACAAGATGTCCAGTAATGATTTTTTTTTTCAAAATTGAATACCTTAACAAACGAGCATTCTTTTCGGTTAAAAATTTTCAGGATATTCTACGGATTATTCGACCTATTGTTCGGTAAAATTTTAAATTGAAATTTTAGTTTTTGATTTTTCTCTATATACGTAAAACCGACTCGAAAATTCAGTAAAATCATCATCATTTGATTCTAAAGGCTCGATAGGTACAAACTTTTTTAGACTTTTGCTAGTTTTACCAAGACATCATTGTGGATCCCGTATAAACTCAAACGATGAGTATTAGTTCAGGTAATTCTTTTGTGAGATACACCAGTTACGATGTCGGCACATACTTCAATAATGGATAAATACATTAAAATATGTTATTTCAAATGTATTTAAATCTCAAAATTCTTTTCTTTAAAATTTTTTTGAATACTAGCCTGTACTGTTTCATTAATCATTACTTTTAACATATTAATCCTTCTAGAATCTTATTAAAAGAACCATAACTATATTTTAAATCAGTATGAAATACTTTATTATCCTGCATATGTACAAGAAAATATATATGTTGTGGCCGAAGTTGGAATGCAGCCTGATTCAGAATTCTAATTTCGTTTGGACTAAAGTGGAATTCTAAGTTCGACTAAACTGATTATGGATGAGATTAGAATTCTAATTTCGACTGGACGAAATTAGAATTATTGTTTAATGGCTAGAAACCCATAAAAGAAAAGAGAATTAAGAATCAATTTTTTAAATTTAACAAAAAAAAATTAACAGATATCACAAATTCGGAGTTAATTTTACCCCTCCCCCTCCCCCAAATTAGAACGCCACCCTAAAATAAAAGACCATTCTCACCCTAATGTTTCGGTTGACATAAAAGAAGATCGCGAGGTTTTTCAAAAAGATTTTCACAAATCCAGGATAATTTTGAGGTTTTAGCAGTTAAAAGAGTAGTTTTTGAGTGAAAAGCTAAGTGTTCATTATTAAAAACACTATTTTCTCTCAGATTCAGCGAATTTTACAGTACTTGAGTATAAAATTTGTCTATTTAAAGGCTAGAAAGCTTATTCTAAAATACTTGGTCTTACAAGAATCTTTTGACAAAAACGTTAGTCCATATTAGAAAGTCACTTTCGGAAGAACGATATAAATTTTCGGAATCGAAGACCATGCCTTCTTATGTTTTGGAGAGGGGGAGGGGATACTCGATGTTAGAACAGGTACCTTTCTTTGAGTGACATTCGGTAGAACAAGATGCGTTAGCTCTTTTCACACTCCCACCGTCACAAACAAACTTATGAATATTTTTTATTTATCTTTTATCGCTTAATATTCATTAAAAAATAATTCTAATTTCGTCCAGTCAAAATTAGAATTCTAATCTCGTCCATAATCACTTTAGTCGAACTTAGAATTCTACTTTAGTCCAGACGAAATTAGAATTCTAGTTTCGGCTGGACAAATTCCGAATCAGACTGCATTCCAACTTCGGTCACAACATATACAAAGATATTTGTTTAAGACTCCCTCAGAAAATTCACTTTTTCGGAAAAAAAAATCAAAATTCAGTTTTTATAGTAGAAGGATGCGGCGCAGTTTCTTATCTTAGAAAATATATGACATTTCCAGAAAAGGTCAAATTTTAACAGACGTTCGGAAGAGATTTCGATTCTACTACCTTGTTTTCCAAGAAATTTTCGTTGTATTGTTGAAGTTTTTTTAGTTTTGGGAAGGCAAATTTTTTTATTTGCATCAATACTGAATAAACATTCTTATATAATTTAAACACAATAGATGATGCTAACTTACGTCATCTGTTATATACTTTTCAAAATTCCATTTAAATATATTATGGCATTCTAATTGTTCATTACATCATTTTATTTATTTCCATATTTCGAATAAAAAGTTAATTTCAATAAGATTAGCTTTACTATATGCTCATAGACGTATAATCATCATTAAAGAATAAATATTTCAAAGAAAAAATTAAATATTTTTGTCTACGTACAGCTCATTAACAAGACGATGAAAGATTATTTCTTTTTCGTTGAATGTAAAGATAATTATAATAATAACAAGCGCCCAAGTAAAGTTTTTTCGAGAATGATTACGTATCAGATCTTCCCATGGAATGGAATGGAACGAACAAAAATTGGTCCATAGGATAAGCTGCTCCAACCTGTTCCATGGATTGGGATACGTTTTAAAAATTTTTTTATCCAATGGAATAGAATAATTATAGAAAGTGTTGTCCCATTCCAGAGACCTTAGCCTTCGTCGAATACATTTTAAAAAAAGACAATTTATTGACTACGTAGTTTTCTCAATAGATGCAGTGATATTTATTATAATGAAAAATCTCTTTAACTGAGAGAATTGACTTTATTTTTAATTTTCATGTTGCTTCAAGTATCTTTGACTAAAGACAGCACTTCGATATCTCTGTGGTTATGAACGTGGTATTGGTTCAATTTAAAATCAGATGAAATCTATACTATCTCCTTTTGATATTATTTAAACATAATTGCGGCAACAGTAGTGTCAAAATTTTCTGTCCCATCCTATAGGAGACTTGATGCATATTATGTTTGTTTGATTAGCTGATCGTGCTCGATTAATTGGTAGTAAAATAACTAACCATCTACTAATATAAATAAATGAATCTAAAACCTAAGAAAAAATTGGATAGCAGTATTTTTGATTACTAAATCATTTAGATATTTTGGATCATCAACCTTTTTCAGTATTAATTTTGCATTATCATTTCTCAATAAAGTCTAAGTGCTGCTTCAGGTTGATCACAACCTCACTCCACTCTAGGGATGCAACGGTGACGATCATTCACCGGTTAACCGTAGGTACGGTTACCGGTCTCACTACGATAACCGTACCTACGATTACCGGTCCAACTACGGTAACCGTAGGTACGGTTACCGGTCCAAGTACGATAACCGTAGGTAGTTATCGGTTCAAACTCATTGTCAACCGATAACCGTAGGTAGTTACCGGTTCAAACCCGTTGTCAACAAAAACAGCATTTTTTAAGAAAATAGCGATATTTTATAAAGGTTGGCGAAAGTAAATCGGGGTCGAGGAATCCGAATCTGAAGTCAGTTTTTGAAAATTTTGAATTGAATTTTTTCGACAAAGGAAAGAGTTTTTAAAAAAATAATGATATTTTATAAAGGTTGACGAAAGTAAATCGAGGTCGAAGAATCCGAATCTGAAGTCGGCTTTTGAAAATTTTGAGTTTTAGTTCTTCACATATGATGTTTTTCAGGAATAAAATTTTCTAGAAAAAAATATGATTTTCAAGGAGCGGTTTAGTCTTGGGAAGAGAAAATTGAAAAGTTCATGGATCTGATTTCAGATTCGGATTCTTCGACCTTGACTTACCTTTCGTCAACCTTTATAAAGTATCATTATTTTTCTAAAAAAACCCTTTCCTTTGTCGAAAAAATTCAATTCAAAATTTTCAAAAACTGACCTCAGATTCGGATTCTTCGACCTCGATTTACTTTCGTCAACCTTTATAAGATATCATTATTTTTCTAAAAACTCTTTCCTTTGTCGAAAAAATTCAATTCAAAATTTTCAAAAACTGACTTCAGATTCAGATTCCTCGACCTCGATTTACTTTCGTCAACCTTTATAAAATATCATTATTTTTCTAAAAAAACCTATCCTTTGTCGAAAAAATTTAATTCAAAATTTTCAAAAACTGACTTCAGATTCGGATTCCTCGACCCTGATTTACTTTCGTCAACCTTTATAAAATATCGTTATTTTCTTAAAAAATGCTGTTTTTGTTGACAACGGGTTTGAACCGGTAACTACCTATGGTTATCGGTTGACAACGAGTTTGAACCGATAACTACCTACGGTTATCGTCACCGTTGCATCCCTACTCCACTCTGTGCTGTTCTTCACTGTTAATCAAGCCAATTAGAGCTAAGGATGTTGTTGGCCTAGAGAATAACCAAAGTACAGTAGGTAACAGGTTAAAAAATCCTTCAAAAAAAGATCTCCGACATTTCCTCCATAAAAGAAAATGTCCTTCAGAAAGAGTGTCTCTGCGAAATTGTTCTCTAAAAAAATGTCTTTGCAGGGTGTGAATGTGAGTGAGGAGAGTATTAGGTGTAGTTTGACGATTACACGACACTTCCGCGCAACGACATTTCCGCGCACGACACCACCGCGCGTGACACTTCCGCGCTAAATGAAGTTTTCTATTTTTCCTACGTTAAGTTAATACATCTTCTAAAATTTTATTAACTGTTCTGTTGGTGCGGCTGCAGAGTTTCGGTGTGAGTGTGGGAATGGAACGACAGCAATAGGAACCCTAATGCCAACAACCACAGTCCAACACCCAAGTCTACACCAGATATCATATCCGAATCCAAGAGCCACATAGAAGATCACGCCGACACCAACCTACATGCACACTTCACAGTCCAAGTCCACACCCACAGCAGCACCGATACCTGGAGTGCCCGAGGCATCACCTAGCACATCAGTAGCATTACATGAGATGTTAGTAGCATCACCGGAATGCTAGAAGCATCGTCTGGGTTCCTAGAGATATTATCTTGGATGATAGAAGCATCACTAGAATGCTAGACACATCATCTAGGCTGCTAAGCGCATCATCCGGAATGCTGGTTATATTATATTTGATGCTAGAAGCGACGCATGAAAAGCGAGGAGCATCACTTACGATTCTGCGAACGATCCAAGTGGTACCTGTGGTATCCGAGGTTATGCCTATAGTAATCTAGGTAAGGCTTCTAGTACTCTAGTGATGCTTCTAGCATTTCAGATAATATCACTAGCAACCCGCGTGATGTCTCTAGCAGTTCACGTGATGCCTCTAGCTTCCCAGGTGCCAGTGTCAGCATCCTAGTTTTCCATTAAAAAACAATCTATCTTTCAGAACAGATGAGATCCATCAGAGGACTTCCTCAGTGAGGTCTCGATTTGAGCATAACTGCTTGAGTAGTTCCCTAAGGTCGGAAGAACTCTTCGAACAGTTCATTTCATCTGAGCTGAACAGTTGAAAAAAATTAGATCAGATCACTTTTACAAGCTGCTCATCAGTTTCGAACTTTTACTGAATTGCCCTACGCATGCTCCACATGCTCGCACATTCCGCACGGGAGCCCAGACTCACAGGTCTATTCATGGAGGTTTAGAAGATGCATTAACCTAAAGCAACAAAAACAAAAAACTTCATTTAGCGCGGAAGTGTCGCGTGCGCAACTATTGTGCGCGGAAGTATCGTGTCACGAAATTTTATTTGTTCAATTTACATAATCTGAACGATTATCTGTTCATTGTATTACTTTTTCTTGATGATATTGAGTAATATATTCCGTCAGACACTGAGAAATTTTGATGCTTATGAATGATTTTCTGATAGAATTTCTTTTGTAAAACGAATAAAATATTTTCTATTTCAATTAAAAATACTGACAAGAAAAGAAATTATTAGTCGTTCTAATATCATTTATTTTGTCTTTTTACAGTAAAATACTTTTATGCATTATTTGCATTCTTTTCTTTCATTCAACGTGTAATGCAGACCGAACAGAATAGAATAAAAACAGAACAAAACAACACGCGGTGTTGTGAAATACGAAGGAAGTGATTGTTTTTCTATTTAGCGTGGATATTTTGTGTTGAAAAATCGTAAGTTGTAAAAAATCAAGTGAAACGGATTCAAACAAATACAGGAAGTTGGTTTACATGGATACTCATAAGTATCAAAAAATTATACAAATTTCAACGTGCATTGATCAAAATCTTTCATCATCAAATATTCAACAACAAACTATCAAAAATGGTTTACATCTATTACCAAATGAAATTTTATTTTGTATATTTGATTATCTACTACCTATCGATATTGTTCGAGCATTTCAATATGACTTACCACGATATGGTATACTTATTCAACAACATATTGTTGTACATGGTTTTAATTTAGTAAATATTAAGCCGAATGATTTTCATTTATTACCAATATGTTTATCGCTGATCAAACAGCAACATCTAAGTATATGTGTTAATGATAATTATCTATCAACTGTACTTAACTCTGTACCATCACTTAGTACACTTACTGTAATTCTTAATAGATCTTTTGAACAAAGTTTTCTATCAAATATTCAACATAAATCAATTAATTGCACGAAATTAATACTTCAATATACACCTAGCAATCATCGTCAAATGAATGATATTGATATTATACCATTATTATCAGTATTAGTTGATACACTCATTCTACGTAATGTTGTTTTTCTTGTCGATCAGTCAATAACGCATTATACTTGCAATTCATTACGTCATATTCGATGTATTTTAAAAAATGAAAATGATCTTTATCAGCTCTTAATACGATCTCCTATGCTAATATCAATTGATATACGACTTGTATCTTATGAAATACTTGAAATTTCAACAGTATTACCATTACCAAAACGTTTTCGAATAGAATATCCATATGGAACAATACTTAATCTAAGTAAATTTCCTGAAGAAATCAGATATTATGATCAAACCATCTATTCTCTTCCTTGGTTGGAAACAAATTCTTCTTTAGTACTTCGGTCTTGTAATCCTCAAAACTATCTAAACAGTTTTCCTCATTCATTACCATATATTCATCAACTTACGATTGAATGTACATCAGAGCCATGGTCATCTGAATTCGTTAAATTTCTTCATCAAACATTTCCAAATACACGTACGCTATATGCGATGCAGGAAGATAATGGAAGACGAATAGTAATGACAATTATTACGTCAAATGATAGAAAAAAAGGTCGATGTACATTATATCAACCGTATCATCAAACGTCAAATGACTTAACATCACTTCCAGAACCAATACGTTTTATCAATACTGATCGTGTTTATTATTAAGACAGATTAGCTATTGATTTGCATTTTAAAAAAAAATTGCTATTCTAATAGTTTTGTTTGTTTATTCATCTTTCTCAACAAATTTTTAACATGAAGTTTAAATGTATTAGAATATTTTCATTGGGAAAAGCGTTTGTCACAAGATTTAACCAAAACTAATAGTTGCCAGAAAATTCAAAGTGTTATCAGAAGACAATAATATCAGATATCAAATAAATAAAAACTTTTTTTATCTTGATTTTTAGTGAAGTCTTGTATCTAATTTCAATTATTATCGGTTTTTTTTAAATCTAGTAGACCAGGTCCAAGCACAAACTTCATAGAGTTCTGAAAAAATATGAATTTGAGACAAAGTTCTTAATAAATATATTCAGTAATCATTCGCGACTATTCAGAGAAGTATCAATTGATAGTAGAAGAAGTAAAATTGAAAAAGAAAACATTTTGATATATTTTTCTCAAGACAGTGATGATTGAATGACTTGATAGATTCAAATTCATTTGCTCATTAAAAAAAAATAACATCGTCTTAAAATAAAAGAAACATATTAAAAAAAATTGTTCTGTGTTTTTTTTTTGATAACATTTTTTGCTCTACGTGCAATGACAAGACAAAAATTTTGTATTGTCGACACAGCGATGTTACTGATATTAGCAAACGTTAGGATTGTGTTCTGTTTCTTTCTATCATATTTTATTCTATAAATACTATTTACTTTTATCTATCTAGAAACACGTGCTTTATTTTCATTTATTGAAAGAGTCGTTACCTTTTATTCGATTTCAAACCTTTTTTAAACTGATGATCTTGAAAAAACTAAAAAAAATAGTCTAATATATGACATTTCCCAATTTACTATCCAATTGCAAAATATCGTTTAAATATTTTATTCATCTAATCAAACCTTTATATCATTTTATTTAAGATTATAAAATTTCATTAATATGGATACTCAATTGGAGGATCTTCCGAATGATCTATTCGTTTAAGTCTCGATATATTGTTGGAAGATAAACAATTTGTAACAATTATTCATTATTTTTCAATGTGTTGTAATCGTTTACGTATTTATAATGTTTGTCTCATTGATTTCACTTGAATGATTTTTACAATTACGTTCATTAACTTTGTTTGAACCGACTGATGCACAAATTAATTCAATTCAATCAACAACATTACCAATGCTTGAATATCTTGCTAGTATGATATTAGTATATCATTTGTAGAGATGTTGTTCTGTTAATGAACTTCTTAAAAGATGATTTTCGATTGTCTATTTGGTACTAATCAACAACAATGGTCATATCTTCGTTCATGTAATTTTTATGTTTCTTATTTTCCAGAAGCAAAATTAAGTTGACAACTCAATTGTGTACCTTGTATTACTTTCGGGTATTATTTGTTCTCGAATGACACTAAGTCAACTTGTTCTATATCTTAGACATTTATGAGTTGATATGATTTCTAATAATTCATCAAATTGGAATTTAGAAATATTCAAAAAGAAAATACTTTTATCATTATGAATTGGTTTTAATCAATTGAATTATGATGATATTTGTGTATTAATTGCTCCACATGTACATCGATTACATATAGAAATATATCATGAAGAAACTTCTATTAATTTTACCTGTTTAGGTACTTTAATTATGTCTTTAACTACAAAATTAAAATAATTCAATTGTGATTGTTGAGGAATGGAAATATCTATAGATGAAATTAAAGCTGCTCATACATTATTTCGAAATATATAATCAATTGAATCATATTCATATGTCGAGATATAATATAAAGCCTTTTATTTCAACATTTTGATAATAATAGATTTCTTTTTTTTTATTATAAAATAATTTTAAAAAAGTAATAAATATGTATTTTAAAATTGATTTTTCAACTAATAGTTAATATATTTATCTAAACTAATAGGCAGAGGAGTTAGAGACTTCAAGGTTTTATAGAATTTGAAATATTAATTACCTAGAGCGAATTGTCTCAGCTTTCGATACCATCGAATCCTAGAAGCATATTCTAGATATTTTGATAACTTTCAACAATTCCCAATAGGATTTTGTCAGATTTCTTGATACAGAATTCAATAGAACATTGTCGATTGCCGCATCTGAAATGTGGCTAACATTAGATAGACTAAGGATCTCGTAGGATCGTTTTGATTTATCATTATAACAGCAACTAAAGTGAATAGTACAATCAGTATAAAAAGTCATAAACGATCGATTATAAGGTTATTCATGCTTATATTAATATCATATAATAAAAAGCATCACATCATTCAGTTATATTATTTAATAGATCATTTATATATATCACCGTTAATAGATATATAAATTAACAATAACAATACATTTTAATTATATTCTATTCACTTATTATTATGCAGATTTTTTATATAAAATAAAACTAAATCAAAAATATTTTAATCATATTTGTATAACTAATCAATATATTTGACAATGAATTTTATGAAAACGACTTCAAAGAATATTATATTCATTGATTACCTTGCAAAAAAAAACAGAAATGAAAAAAATAAAAATAAAAACTAACTTGAAAGAAGAAGAAAAATAATTTCAAATGAATGAAATAGAAGAAATATATATTGATGAAATCAGTGTTTATGATCGGTCTAAATTCAGTGGTATTCATGTCGTCACAGTAATCCAAAATAACATTAATAGATATATCATTAATCTAATCTAATATTGATCTACTCGGATCAAATTGACTTTTTTTTCTATTAATAATTTAATTTCAATTGCAATATCATAATAGAAGATATTTCATCGAAAATATATTTTAAAATTCTTCGAAAAGTTGGAAAAGACAAGATTTGATAAATTATATAACGTTGGATATGGTCAGATTCGATAAGTATCTATTACCAGATGTTATCAAATTCCATTGAAATTTTTCGATCTAAGAAAACCTTCTGTTCTTTTTCCTTAGTATTTACTGATTCCCACTAGATATATTAAAATCTTCGTCATTTCTTTTTCGATCACATTTTGTGCACACATGCGTCATTTATAGCATATTAACCGCATGGCTAGTGTAATTTTTGTTTTGGTAATTTGAGATGTAATTTTAGTCATTAATGTTATTTGTCCTTAAAATCAACCATATAAGATAATAAAATTGTCGAGTCATTGATGTCACTATATTTGATCACTAAATTATCAAAAGAAAGTATGACAACGAAACAAGCTTGACTTAAGAAAAACACCAGGTGATCAATTTCACTAGTAGTAGAATATATATATATATATATATATAAAGCCAAACAATTATCACAGTAGTCACTTCCATCAAATCATCAATAAAAAAATATGGATAGTTTCACATATCTTTCATTATTTATTTTTGTAGCTGTTGCTTCATCGTTCACTCTTCCTGAATTACATGTTATCAAGAAGATATCATTTAAATATCCATATAGTTGTCAACCAGGTCCATCAAGTTATGAAGGTTGTGCTCTTTTTCTGACCGATTATGGTGTATTACGAAATATGCCCGATCTTTTGTATAATGGAGCTTGTGGTTCTAGCAATACCTTTGAAGTGATGTTAGCTGGTGATAATTTCGGTATGTTAAGCGATTTAGGTGATGTACCATTGGAAAATGTCACAGCATCAAAAGCTTTCAATTACAATCGTATAACTGGTGACGACAACACATTCACTAGCACTATCAAAGTAGTTAGTGGACATACTTATGCCGCACTCTTAGCTAAAAGTGAAATTCGAGCATTGTTCGTTTTTCGCGTTGAAAGTTATGAACGAAGTGGTCCAGCTACAATTTCATATGCTGTTAAACAATATGGTATCATTACATTATCACAAGAATCACCTGGCTTTTCTTGGGATGAACCAAATCATTGAATTGAATTGATAACATGTTGATCTGCTTTTTGAAAAAAAAAAATTTCTTATCACTAATATGCATATTTTGAATAAGAAATAAACTATAAGATTATATTTAAAAGTTAGAGTTCATTCGAAAGAAACGACTAAGTTCTTTACAAGATTAACTTCCAAGATACATTTTAAAATTTAATCTAATATTGAAAAATAACGATTCTATTGTAATAGATTCCGATATATATTGTTATGAATATTTTTTTATTATTAATAGAAATCGATATCAGACGTTCTGTAACAATGTAAAACAAAAGTTTTAAAAGATAAATAATGATTCTCATCATAAACTAAATATGTATAATTACAATGAATTGAAGAAATATAAATTATTTAATAGAAGCATTTTAAATATTATATTCAATTTTGGTTTTGTAAAAAATAACAAATGTAATCTGACTCATTGATTCAAATAACAAAATATTGACTAGGCTAATTATTCAATTAAACAATACTTCAATACAGATTAATTTCTATCTTCCATTAGATTTTTTCTTTTTTGGCACAATTAGTAATCTACTTAATTGTTTAATATTTATTCAGTCAATACTGCATCAAATAAACCTATTATCTATTTTCTTGCTGTTAGATTATTCAATTTAATCATTTTTGCATAAGATTTATTTCTGTGTATTCTTCATGATTCAATTTTGATATCAAATTTTGTAAGGTGTCACCAGTCCAAAATCCAAGCAACATTTTTCTTTGACGTTTTTGTCATGGTTCGATAGATCTCGTGGAGTTACCTTTAAAAATGTTTTTTTTTCGTATGTTCCAACAATGTTTTTTGTAGCGAAGTTTAGGAAAATTTGGTTAAAAAAATCAGAATAGTCTTTAATAACTTATGATACGCCAAAAGTATAAAGGCTTGATACCTTTAATATTTATTCGATATTTTCTTTCAATTTTTCTCATTATATGGTTAGGAAAAACTTAAGGATGGTTTGTGAAAAATATTGTTTTATTGTTGAGAAAATCGATTTTTTCGATATGATAGTACAGCACCATTAATACGGGTTCATATTCAAAATCAGCAGAAAAATCTGCATCGAAAACTAAACTGAATACTTAAAATAGGGTTTTTTTTTACAATTTTCGATCCTTATACTTCCTCGCTGTTCTTTTTTTCGAATAATCTGATCTGTTATTCCTCTAAAGTCGAAAGTTGGCGATAATTTATTTTAAGTATTAAATTTAGTTTTTGATATTCATTTTATTTGTAATCAAAGCTCTGATGATCAAAATCTCTGAATATAAATCCGTATTAATGATGCATTACTATCATGTCGAAAAAAAAAAATCGGTTTTCTCAACAATGAAAGAAACAATACTTTTTAAAAAATATCCTTAATTTGGAGTATTTCAGTTTTTTTTTCTAACCTAATTTTCTTAAGGTTCGCTACAAAAACATTGTTCGAATATATCAAAAAAAAACCGCTGTTCAAAACTCGAATATACTAATACCTCACCTACACGGTGTAAAATTCGTACGACTACTATTTTCGTAAGACGATCTATCACTTAAAATGATTGACTGTAATCACAACTATTTAAAATCAATCGACATTGAGTGAATTATTTAAAACAAATTATTGAATGTTTATTCTTATTTATATTATTATAAAAAAATCTGAAGTTTATTGTATAGATAATAATCTATGTCGTCAAAATAATTGTTTTGTTTTTTAGATACTGTATTATATTTGGCACAAATAATACAATTATTCTTTATCATATGTCTTTTCATCAATCGAAATTATTTGTCCAATGAACAATAAAAGATTTTATTTTCAATATTATTAATATAATTTTCTATATATTATGTAGTTTTTTATTTTATTTAAATACATTAAATGAAAGTCATTTTTGAAAAAGAAATCATATAATTTAATTGTATGGTAAAAGATAATTTCGCGTAAAGTTTAACGATGAATCGTAATGAATCGGATTAAATGTAAATGTTTTGTGTTTTTCTCAATTACTATTCATAATAAATATTCAATTATATATAAAAATAAAGTGAATTTCAAGCTCTACCAAGCTGTGTACTTCAATTTTTAAAAAAAACGACTGTTTTATTTTGAATATTAATACATCCTGTATATTCCAACTGCAACACATGGTGCCTTTTTCTATTCAAAAGCATTACGAATCGTTTCAAAATAGATCTCAAAAACAAAGAATTGTATATTAGATGGTAGCGATTCTTCATCTTAATTTTGAGGAGATTTTTAAAAAGTGAAACTTTTTTCGAGTGAAAATTCGCTCGCAAAGCGTGACGATTTTTTGATAGAAGAAGTACTAACACTGCTGAAACTATGCTTTATTTGGTTTCCTCATATCATCAATCACATCGTTTACATATAAAACACATGTTTATATACGCAGTTAGGATCATATCAACATCAGACACATTCCTGGGCATCTGAAAACGAATAGAAAGCAAAAAGTCATGAAAGTTTACATCAGACAAATGAAATTGCCAAGATAGTATAAAAAAATTACTCATACATGCCGAAGGTTCAAAGTATGAGGAGAAAAGTTCGGAAAAATAGCCGATAATAGTAGTCAACGTTGTAGTTAGATTGAAACATTTCAGAAAGGTTGCACATGGCAGACAGTCGATATTGAAGAGATAAATCGATATAAAAAAATGACAAGTAAACAAATAAGTAACTGTTTGACATGACAGTCAGTACGGAATAAGGCTGAGACTCAACATTTGTGTTTGTAATTTGTCACACGATTGTGTAGTTGATTGACTGACAGACCGTTTATTTCAGTTGTCAATGTGGGTGTGAATTTATTGTTATTGTTATTAATAACAATAACATTTTTGTTATTGTTATTGATAACAACAACTTTTTTGTTATTTGTTATTAATAACAATAACTTTTTTTTGTTATTGTTATTAATAACAAAAAAATAACAAATAACTTTTTTTTCCGAAAAACCTCTAACTACTAGCGGGGAAGTTACCTTTACGTTCCACGCTAACCCGTAGCCTTGGGTCCTCAAGTCCTACTATTCGGGAGTACCTTTAGGTCCTCAAGTTCTACTATTGGGGGTATCCTTAGGTCCTCAAGTCCTACTATTGGGGGCACCCTTGGGTCCTCAATTCCTACTATTGGGGAACCCTTGCGTCCTCAACTCCTACTATTGGGAAGTACCCTTAGGTCCTCAAGTTCTACTATTGGGGGTACCCTTAGGTCCTCATGTTCTATTATTGGGAGGTACCCTTGAATCTTCAGGTGCTTTCACAAGGACATCTTTGAGTTCTGTGGTCCTATTGTTTTGGGCACTAGATGTCCGACATTACCGTAACTGTTACTAGGTTGTTAGTGACGGCGTATTTATTCGTTGACGATTAACAGTAAGACCGGTATTATTTTGTTACTTGATAAATATAAACCTCTCCCCCCCCCCCCTCCCCCACACAATAGAAGCTCAGGGGGTGTGTCTTTGTTCCACAAGCTATAACTTGGTAACAAAGCTTGTCCTGATGCCTGTTTTTTCGTTATTTAGTAGAGAAATGTTCATTCTTTCATTTTCCATCGATTTGAATTCATTTTTTATAAAGTAAACCTCGATTTTCAATGAAGAATTCTAACCGAAGGGGTGGGCTTCTATTGTGTGGGGGTTTACTGCTTGTTTCAGTGCTATTCCCGTAACCGATGGGCTACGTGTGAACCTGGCACGGCTATAATAGTGGATAATGCCAGGGCGGCCGGAGTGGGCATCGGTAGTGATAAGGAGCAATTCATCGGATTACAGGAAGATCTCCACTGGCTATCGTATAAAGTTTCGGCAGTCTTTAATCCTGTTGCATTCTGCGTTCCCAATTCTTTTTAAGCGCTATGTTATAGAAGAACCCAGATTAAGGAAGGTACTATCCGATGAAGTAGCCGCAACTTTTTCAAGACTTTCGGATTAAGAGCATTGCTATTGGATAGATTTTCTTTGCACTAGCAACTGTGCATGAGAACTCGTTGTCAGGTTAGTCTGTAGGTGGTTACGAGTAAGCACAGTTCTACATCTTCATTTTTCATGGTTGGGACAGGTGTACTCAGAAACTAACTGTCAGACAACGCGGTTCTCTTAATTACGATTACAATAGCTTATCTGATCTGCTTCGGTCATACAGCTGATTGCTTAACGTGAGCCTGGCTATCACTGCACCAGCCGGATGGTTCTGTGGGTATTAAAGTATAAAAGCTAGCAGCCACACCCACACCCACCGGCAACATCTACATCCACACCCACATACCCACTGTCATATCTCCGTACCCACACCTCCACCCATTATTCACCCTACTTCCTATATTGGGCGTTCAGGGTCTAACGCTACCTCTTTCTAGTAGTATTTGAGAACCCAAGGGTTCCCTCAATAGTAGGACTTCAGAACCAATGGGCATTCCCAATAGTTGGACATGAGGATCCAAGGGTCTCGCAACAGTAGGACTTGAGAACCTAAGGGTATCTTCCAATAGTAGGACTTCAGGACGGAACGATGCCCCCAATACGACGACTTGAGGATCCAAGGGTACCCCACGATAGTAGGACTTCAGAACCTGATGGTACCGCTCAATAGTAGGCCTTGATGACCCAAGGATACCGCCGAATAATAGGACTTGAGGATTCAAGGGTACCCCCAATAGTAGGACTTGGTGATCCGAGGGTACCTCCAATAGTAAGACTTGAGGACCTAACGGTGCCCCAGAATAGTAGGACTTGAGGACCTAAGGGTACCCTCAATAGTAGAACTTGAGAACCTAAAGGTACCCCCGAATAATAGGACTTGAGGACCCAAGGGCACCCCCAATAGTAGGAGTTGAGGACCTAAGGCTTAGGGGTTAGCTGGGAACGTAAAAGTAACTTCCCACTCGTAGTTAGAGATTTTTCAGAAAAAAAAAGTTATTTGTTATTTTTTTGTTGTTAATAACAAATAACAAAAAAAGTTATTGTTATTAATAACAATAACACAAAAAAAGTTATTGTTATTAATAACAAATAACAAAAAAGTTACTGTTATTGATAACAATAACTTTTTTGTTATTGTTATTGTTATTAATAACAACCGAATAACAATAACTTCTCACCCCTAGTTGTCATCGATTCAAATTATAATAGAGATTAATGCGAACGCATTAATCGGTAATTTTGTGATGCAAATAATAGGAATATTGTAGAAGCAAAATAGAGACGAGTCGTGATGTTGGATATCGATTGATATATGAGATACAGGTGCAAACGTGATATTGATGAAGCGAATCACTACGCTGTAGAAGGAGAACACTTCCAAGGCATTCTTTTCAGAGATGGATCAACTATTTATATACCTCGGTCAATTTGTCAATACGAATGCATCGCAGAATGCCGCCACCCAGTCTATTGAGGATGCTCATGAGCATGACAATGTCACACCAGCACTATCGATTTCAAGTACAAGCTTAACATCTTATCATTTGAGTTCTCGTTGTTGAAAACAAATAGCGATGCAAGAAAAATGTTTTAACTCAACATTGAAATGACCGACTTTGAACAGGAAACTACGAAGATCTGTTAGTCATGGTCGTCAGATTTGATAATTTTTTCATAGGAGAAGTACTAGCACGGGTGAAATTACGCTTTATTCGGCTTCGTCACATCATCAATCATATCGTTTACACACCGAACAGACGTTTATATACGCATCAGGTAAAAGAAAGAGAGGAGAATAGATGTAACAGGAAGAATAACTATGGAAGAGAAAAAATATATCGGTGTTGTCAGACGAAGTTACTATTTTCATACCGAAAAATGCAGAATTTGATTCTTGATCAAACTACATTACTGGTGAACCGAAGTGTGAATTCTTTTTTAGTAAAGTCAACTAAAAAAATGAACAGATCCTAAAATCAATGTAAAATTCAGTTTTTCTTTCTTCATTTTTGTTTTCTAACTTTTCAACTGATGTCACGATTTTTATTTCTTTGTTTCAAATACTGCAATAGACAGATATATAGAATATATCAATGCTTAAATTGATGTACAATGGAAGAAAAAAATTCTTTCTCAAAGTGACATTGACAGTTTAATAGAGTTTGAAGTCCTATGTCTTTTGACATATAATTGGATATATTTTATGAATAGTACGTCAGAGAAAAAAAAGCACATGTGCATTTATTCCGATTAATAACGCCCCATTCGTTACATTTCTCATATTTTCATACGAACGAATAATAAAATATAAATGATAAAAATACGATCAAATATTTGTATCGATCTTATATTCTTCCATGAATATTCATGTAGTATAGGCACTTAAAAAAAACGCTTAATTTTTTGAATTAAGTATGATTAATTAATTGAATATGTAAGTAAATTTCAGCTCGAAACTGTTGACATTAATTATATTGATGAAAAACCAAAGATAGAAACATCAGCAACGACGATAAGAAGACGAAGAAGAAGAAGAAAAATAGAAAAGAAAGCATCAAATATATATGCAAAAGAATATTCAGCAACGTTTCTATAATCGTGCTGAAATGCAGATCTGCATCTAAATAAGTTGCTGTCTACATGTGTAATATATTATATTAATAATCAATTTACTTTTTCTTTTTTTTTTTCTAAGCAAGTACAAAAAAAGAACGCAAACTTCTATTCACATATATTAGTTAGGTGGATGCAGCTGTTAAAAATACTCATACATCAATCATTTTACTTGATACAATCTTATTATTCGTTTCATTTTATCGACGACAACGTGAGTTAAAATCTTTGTCTATAAATTATTTCTATCTAATCCATATAAGATCTTGATATATTTATGATTCTACTATTAAGATAATAGAAGAAAAATGATCGACTACAAATGTCAGAATTAAATTCCTATATTCATATTGTATTCTGGGTTTTTCATTCATGCTGATAAAGTTTATACAAGTAAAAGCAACTGTTTCTTATTTATTAATGTGTTAAATAGATATGAGTACTTTATGCGTTTCCTTGTTCTTTTATTTTACAATAAATTTGTATAAATAGAACAAATAGAAATTTCTAGTGGTTTATGGCCAGAGGTATTGATTATTAGTGTACAATTGTTTTTATGTCTGGTATAATTGTTCTGTGAGAATTTATTGATTACTCTTAATAAACATTTTAACGATAAATAAGAGAAAATAGACATTTATAATAATGAGAACCATATATATATATATTCTTTTATTTACATTATTATCGGATGTAGATTTTCTTTAGTGTGATGCATAACATGTCTGTCTGTTCCTGTGTCATTTGCCTAATTTATTTCATCTCTAAAAATAATTTTTTCTAGTAGAATAAATTTAATAGTTATCTTTTCATTTTTCCTGACGAGATTCTTAAATCTTGATTTCTTCCTGTGCATGTTTTTTGTCTTGTCGGATAGAAATAGTATTGGCTAGAATATATTATTATCATTTACTATTCTGTTCTAAATTTCTAGTAGATACTTTAAGTATAATGCGAACTTCAATTATCCAAGTTGACAGGTATGTCGACTTTTGTACCAGTTTTCTACAAAAAATTAGTTTTGAAGCAAAATTTCAATATTTGGACTGATTTTACTCGTTTTTTTTTCTGTTCCATATATTTTTATCTAAAAAAACTTAGATTATGTTTAACACAAATATTAGCAAAAACTTGAGTTTTTGTGAAAAATACGGTGGAAATTGATGTGGATAAAGAAAACTGTAGTAATTTGTTTCCGTTTTTGGTAGAAAATTAGTATTAAAATCGACACGTCTGTCTGCCTGAGCAATAAAAGTTATTATTTTAGACTTAGACGGCATGGTTATAAAAAAAAAACGGAAATAATTAAAAAGTATTGACATGTTGGTTTTTCGTACATACTGAGAAAATAGCGTGATTCAACTTATTATTATGAGTTACGTTGGATAAAAATCGATTTAAAATATGCGACATTTTTCTTTTATTGACCTTAACATTGTACGATTATCTAATTAAACCAATTAACATTGACATCTTAGACAAAGAGCAAAAAATTCAAGACCATGAAAACAATGGAGTAATTTTTGCTTTTTTTTTTGTTTTTTGTATTTGCTACGAATAGAATCAAGTATTCATTTTCTTTTCAAGATTTCGGCTTATTAATAAACATTAAAAGAGTAAAATAAGCATGTATATACTTCGTTAAAGATGAATGTTTTTTTTTTATATATAAGTCATATCGAAGTTACACCGATCGATGAAGTTACAACTTTGTCATATAAGTGTAACGAAGTTATAACTTCGACGCTGACATTTATCGAAGATACAACTTCAACGAAGAATTTGATCAAAGTTATTTTTTAGTACACTTATCAATACATAATTTACTAAATTGAATATTCTACTATTGAATGTATGATCAAAACTAAACTTTTGCTAATAAATATATATTTATTTAACAGTATTTTTAAATACATATATATTTATTAGCAAAAGTTTAGTTTTGATCATACATTCAGTAGTAGAATATTCACAATTTAGTAAATTATTTATTGCTAAGTGTATTAAAAATAACTTCGAAAAAAGTTCTTTGTTGAAGTTGTAACTTCGATACAACATATATATACAAAAGAGTAAGCACGGTTATAAGTTCAATTATAGTCTCTAAATAAATGTGTCATAAACAAAATGAGAGTTGTTTGCCATGAGCTATCAATAAATTCTTAGGCGTGTGTCTATATTTTCCTCTTTTCTGAAGCCGATAAACTGATGCTTTTTGATCAAATAAACGATAAATATATTCTATTTTTGCTCGACATTGCAATAGAGATGAGATATACAAAAATAATTGCATTATGATTATCAGTACATTAATTGAAACATTTGCTTTTTTATAATCAATAGATTACCTATGGCAAATTCATCGTTATCTTTGAATAAGATTTCTGATTATAATTGGTGTATACCATGGACTGGACCAGTATATTTATATGGACATTTAATTCCAGCTATTGCTTTATTTATTTTTGGTGTTACTTTTAATCCAATAGCACTTTATTATTTTTCAACATCACATTATTTTCGTCATAAAGCATATGCATATTATTTTTTAGCTATTGCTACTGTTGATCTTGTTCGTTTAATACTATGGTGTCTTTTTTTATTACTTGATTATAAAATATTGAAATTTCATTTTTATTCATTTGAATGTTCAGTGCAAACGTTTTCGGAATCAGTTGCAAGTTCAATTAGTGCTTGGTTGACAGTTTCATTAGCTGTTGAACGTTGTGTAGCTGTATCTAAACCATTTGAAACATACACTGATAAAAAAGGCAAACATGCTCTTATTGTTATATCTAGTGTTATTTTGGCATCATGTGCAATTAATTCACTTCTTCTATGGCCAGGATTCTATGTACAAAGGTCAGAATTAATGAAATGTTGTGATCTTTTCTTTTACAGTGATAGAAATAATATTTTTCATGTGTTTATAATCCATAAAAAGAAATATTTATTTTACTAATATTATTAAATAGTTGTGCAAAATAATTTTTGGAAAAAAACTGATTAAAATATTATATTATTTTTGTCATATTAAAAGTTCTCATTTTATATCATTGTCAGACAAAATTTATTAATTTATCTTTGTATAAATTGTATAGTATTGATAAAAAAGAAGTTACTTAGAACATATCAAAAATAATGATTTTGGCAGGTAAAATACTACAGAAGAGAGTGAATCAAATTTTTACTCCAACAAATATCTCAGCTAATAGACATGCACAATAACGCATAACCAATTTGTTTGAAGGCATTTATTGAAGGTATTTTTTTCAATAATCTATGATTAAGAAATTCATCATTCTGATTATGGCATTCTATAGTGTAAGTAGAGATCGTTTAATTGATGAAGTTTTTTAATTAGATTGATTATCTGAAAAATACATAATATAGCCTTCTTCAACATATTAGACAACTTGAAGTGTTCTATTCTGTCTTATTGTCCATAAGTTACAACGTGTCTTCTATGAAGTCCTTCGAAAAAAAAGTCATATTTTTTTATTGCCTCGCCGACAATTCTTATTTTCAATTCATTTTTCCCTAATACTTTTTTAGTAAACAAGTTTATTCCATTTATTTCACACACGTAGAATGAAAAAGACAAACACTATTCTATGAAAAAAAGTTACACAATCATTAGTAAGGATAGTGTTCACAGAACAATACAGTCAGTATATCCTAACATATTAGTACAATGTCTAATAACACTCTGTTTTGAAAATAATAAGATCTGTCATTGACAATATTTTACTTTCTCAATAACTAAATAAGAGAAAAATAAAATAAAATTTTTTTTTTGTCAGACTTATGTAAGTCAATTGCTCATATTAAGATTTGAATAGTATAGATGGAATTCGTTCACAGTGAAATGTATCACAAGCATAGCTATTAATCCCAAGATAACTTGAATGACTAGAATTGTCTGCAGAGAAGCAGTTTACAGAAAAACAACAGTTGAATACACAATCAGTGTTTTCTTTTATATTTGTTGTGAAAAATACTTTTAGATCTTTTTGCAAAAAAGAAATGTATTCTCAAACTCAGAAGCAGTACTTCATAGAACAAACCTCGACATATATACCTGCATGTATGTTTTCTTCAACTATGAATGTACTGTTTTGTGATAAAAAAAACGTTTGTGAATTTGTAGAAGAATGTACAAAGGCGGAATGACCTTTGAATTATTACATAACGGGATTTTACCGACTATGTTTCTCAAGGTTTTTCAAACTCGAAACTGATCCGTTACTATGAGAACAAAAGTCTGTGATGAACTTAGTTATTACTTAGGGCAATTCAAAAGTAGTGGCGCCATTACCAAATTTTCTTATAGAAAAGTTAAAGAAATTTTCTTTTTTTATGAACAGATAGAGCGTCTTTCGCCCTATTTTTCTATGCTATTTGATCACTATTCAACTGATGTCATAATAGTAAAATTTCGATAAGAAGTATTTTTATTGCATACTACCTGGTGGCATTAGATTATAATGGGTGAGACATTTTTGCATTTCATTTTATTCTCACTTAGTAAGTTGTATTAAAAAACAAAATATACCACAAGATGCAGCGTGAAAAGCTCTACAATTTATAAACGACCATTTATTTTATAATTGCACTTTTTATTTTCAAAATGGACAAATCTCTGAGCGACCAAATTTCTACGTTGCGAAAACGAGATTGTTTTTCGTTAAAAGACGAATTCTTTTTTGTTCTATCGCATCTTTTTATAATTGTTCTTTATAAATTGTAGAGCTTTTCACGCTGCGTCTTGTAGTGTATTTTGTTTTTTTCTAACAAAGTATATCAAATAATAAAAAGATGAGATAAGAAAAAACGAATTCGTCTTTTAACAAAAAACAATCTCGTTTTCGCAACGTAGAAATTTGGTCGCTCAGAGATTTGTCCATTTTGAAAATAAAAAGTGCAATTATAAAATAAATGGTCGTTTATAAATTGTAGAGCTTTTCACGCTGCATCTTGTGGTATATTTTGTTTTTTAATACAACTTACTAAGTGAGAATAAAATGAAATGCAAAAATGTCTCACCCATTATAATCTAATGCCACCAGGTAGTATGCAATAAAAATACTTCTTATCGAAATTTTACTATTATGACATCAGTTGAATAGTGATCAAATAGCATAGAAAAATAGGGCGAAAGACGCTCTATCTGTTTATAAAAAAAGAAAATTTCTTTAACATTTCTATAAGAAAATTTGGTAATGGTGCCATTACTTTTGGATTGCCCTAAGTATTATGGACATATATAAATACTTAAAAAAAAATCAATAAGTTGGAGAAATTATTTTTTAAAAATCGATTTTCAGACGCAGTTTTCTAATGTATCGATGGTTTTACTTTATCTGTAGAATAAGATGAGTATAAAATAATTATAATACATTCTGATGTGGAATAGTAAGAGTATCTTTATAAATATATATTGGAACGTTGTCATAATGACTTTTGATGTTTTGAGTGCTAGCCGATGATCTTTGTCTTCTCATTTCATTAATAACTAGTTTTATAGAATTATTGATATAATATTGGTGATTAAAGCCCTCCGTTCTTTCCATGTTTGCCCAGTTTTTTAAAGAATATTAGACTACGTAATTCTTTTCTTTTTAAAAAAAAACATTCGACATAATGAATTTTTTAATCAAAGACTCTTTGAAAAATACTTTCAACAAATGTCTTCAAACAAATCGTTTGTACGTAGTTAAGCATGACTACTAGCTCAAATACTCACTCGAACAAAAACTTAACTACATTTGTTTTGTAGGACTTTATCTGCCAAAACCACTATTTTTGGAATGCTCTAAGTATCTTATTTAATCATATGAAAATAAAAAACCTTTGTGCATATTATCAATAATCTGTAATTAGCTTGTAAAACTCAGATTTCTAAATGTCTTTCATGAGATATCATCAATAGAACTTTGGACTGTATGATGAACATAGAGTTAACTAGAAAAATTATTTTTATCATTTATGCAGTAACCTATTTGATGTGTTCAATATGATGAGTTTAGCTTTTTTACAACCTAGAATCTGAAGAATATGTCAAACAGTGACATTTTTATTCTAATCTTTTTCTGAAAACTAAATGTGTCAGTCAGTAATTTATCTTATTGTTTTGTTTTTCTTTAGAGTGTATGTCAAAGAAATTCGAATAATAATATGTAATTATAACAATCCTTCAATGAGAAATCTAACTGAAAATAATAATACGTTGATATTAACATCAAATATCAAACGAATATATTTAATGTCTATAGTAATAATTCGTGTTGCTATTCCATTCATGTTACTTCTTTTAGCAAATATCATACTTCTTGGAAGTATACGTAAAAATGAAAAAAAATCATTAATATATGGAAGAACAACATTTCTTCGTCGTCATAGTTCTCCTCCACGCATAACACCAATGATTTTATTTTCATCATGTATTCTTCTATTAACAATATCACCTAGGTAAATAGATAAGATAGATATTTTTATTTTTTTGAATTATTTATATATTTAATAGATATTTATTTCAATTTTATGTAAATTTTTTTGAAGAATCTTTAAATTGTTCATTAATACATTTTGCTCCACATTTATTAAAAACACTTGAATTATTTAATTATTCATTAAATGTATTTGTATCTGTTATTAGTGGTAAACAGGCTCGACATGAATTACATAATATGTTATTATGTCGATCAAAAACTTTAAATTTACAATTTGATGGCTCATTACAACAAAATTCATGTTTAACATTTAATAACCGATCAAGACATATAACTTATGATCAAATGAATCTAACTCATACATCACTTCTTCCTAATAATACTAATGTTGATTAATGTTATAAATAGTCAAATATTTCTTCATTACATTCAGAATATATGACTATAGAATCATCATTAAAGTTCTTTTTTTTTTCGAAATATTTTGTATTCGATAGACGCAAAGATGAACAAAATAGACTTCAAAAACAAAAACAACAGATGATATTGTTCATTCTGAGAATGGAAAATGAATTATCTCAAGGTTTCTATTTTCATCCAACTGAAGTCTTATTTTTCACTCAACAGAAAATATACAAAATCATACTTTCAATAATATCAGAAAAATTCTCTAAGTAATGATTAAATTGATTTAATAAATATTTGTGAATCTAATAAAACATTCAATCAAAAGAATATAATATAATCGTAAGGATTCACATTTGAAATTTTGTTTAATCGGATTAATATTGTAAAGGATATTACATATTTCTTTTATGAATTCGTATAAGGGAATACTCAAGCATAATATATACTTTTGTTTTCATGATATCAAATTCATCTCTTTTTAATATGTAAACATTTTCTTGGATATTCAATGTTTCAAGTAAACAATCTCGAATGATTCGCCTAAGATCTATTTAACAAAAATAACAACAAACTTTCAGAAATTTTCAATATTTCAGGTTATTAATAATAATCTTGATAAAGCTGTTAGCGTAATTCTTGCATAATTAATATATAAAACATAATGTAGCTTTTGTTGCTAATCACAGGAAGACTGCTTTATTCTATCTATGTTGGGACACATTTCTTCATCATCATTTTATTTACATGGGATACTACAAAAATTTTTTCGCCCAACTCTCTTAAAAGACTTAGCCAAGAACTAACTATACCGCTGTAATGCCTAGACATATTTAGGGTTATGTGCAAAATTTCAGACTTCGAAATATTGTGCTTTGTTGTAGTTTATCATTTCTTTTTGTATCAGTGATGTAGATTACACAGTTGCAATTTGTTTATCAGTTTTCCATCTTTTAATAGTTGTATTATATAAACACACTAAATTACAAAATGCAGCGTGTGAAGCTCTACAATTTACACAAGAGCACTTCTTTTTATAGTTGCACGTTTCGCTTTCAAAATGGACAAAATTTTTATTTACCACATTCCTGTCATGCAACAATTATATTTTTGTTTCACAGAATACGCTACTATTTTTCTTCTTTCATCTTTTTACCACCTAATATCTTTTTGTAAATAAAAACAAAATATGTGGCAAGACGCAGCATGAAAAGCTGTACAATCTGCATAGCCGATAAAAATATCAAACAAGAAAAAAAAGAAATTTCTGGTTCGTGTTATTTTTTCGCAACGTCGAAATTTGGTCGCTGAAAATTTTGTCCATTTTGAAAGCAAAACATGTAACTATCAAAAAAGTGATCCTATGCAAATTGTAGAGCTTCACACGCTGCATCATGTGATGTGTTTTGTTTTACTAATACAACTTATTAAAGGATTAAAAATTGATACATAAAACCTGATCATTAAACCCATTATGTGTTATATTAGGAATCACGTATACCGAGTACAAAGGAAACGATAGACTACAACAAAGCACAAGACTTAGAAGTCTGAAATGTTGCGCATAATCCTAAATATGTCTGGACATTATAGCGGTATAGTTAGTTCTTGACCAAGTCTTTTAAGAGAGCCGGGCGAAAAAACCTTTTGTAGTGCCCTATGTAATTCTTCAGAAATACAATAAGGAAGTAGTTCCAATCTTAGAATGAGATATTATTGATATATAGTCTTTGATCGTTTATCAACAACGTCTGTCACGGTCTGAGAAGGTGGCCCAAACTTTTACTTCTATACTTACATACTCTTTTCAAATCGTATTTCACAAAACAGTCATAACTTCATAGACAAACTTTAACAGTATAAACTATTATTGATTCGTTGATAGGTTCCCAAAATCTTTCAGCAAGGTTTGTTCGACTTAATTACTGAACTTGTTTTACGACAGTATACGAGAGAAATTTGCATGGTAATTAAAAAATTACCTTGTCTTATTAAAAGAATATTTTACGAGGCGACTTTTTTCTTTGCAGATTTTTCAAACATCCAGGTTAAACAAATAGAGTTGTAAATATACTCGTAGTAAATAGTTTAGATCGTCTTTGTTTCGACGAACACAATTCTTATAATTATGAAATTATATGACGCCAACAATGTTTTTGTTGGTGTAAATCTGAAGCGAGAAGATTTCATTATATAAAAACAATAGAAAAATTTGGATATCACTATTCAGTTAGGCACTGAAACAATTGCAAAAGCCCAAATTCATTTATTTAGATTCGAATATTGTTCATATTTTGCGCTCTCCTGTATAATGCATTTGATCATCCTTCATTCTCTCGTCAAAATCAGACGTTCTTCTATATTTAAAACACATCATACTATCAAATTAGCTGATACCATATAAGGAAAAATCAAAATCTCTATATCATGCCAATAAGTTTGAATACATACCTAGTTGTAAACAGACGTACTTCGAGGAATACGACGTTTTACATGGTTCAGCATTACGATCGTACATCTTTATGTTGTATACAGAGAAATATCATAATTTACGGAGACAAAAAAATGCTTTCTTACTATCTTCTTAGGAAGACGGTCTCCATTTTGTTTCATATCTCTATATACTTCCCCTCCTCCCATTTTTTTCATCATGGACATACATCACAATTATAACTATTTCATTTTGCAAGACTTCAAATCAAATAAATAAGATACATATTGCCTATTTAAAAATACAAAAACCTAATAATAATTATACTTTTCTATAGATTTTGTGGTATTCTTTAAAAAAAATGGAGAGTATCGTCAGCAGACAGAGTCAAGTCACCCGAAAATTTTAGTCTCATCCCACGACTGATGGGGCGATCTGAGGTGACATAATGTATCACAGCATAGGCGGCGGAGCGGTCTGAGTCTAGGGTAGGCTCAGATTTTCAACCAAGCCAGCCTTGAGAATGGATTGAAAGGATTTTTCTTATTTATTTAAAACGGTAAGCGCTATAAATTTTGTGCTAGATTCACATTCTATAGTAGTGTGATAACTATCTAACACATTATTGTTTCTAATGAAATGAAAAAATAACCGAGTAACAGAGGCACGGTTTAAAAATTAAAAATGACTTAGAAGAAATAAAACTACTTATAACCGAATAAAATTTTTCTGTTTTGATTTTTCTGAAATAAAGCCAAAGCAGATACTTTTTTTTTTGAGTAAGCATAATGTTTATTACGTCCGTAGACGCTTATAATATAAAAGCAGATACTGTTCAGATCAAGTAAGTCTAATTTTCCTTTATGAATATAAGGAACAATAGCATGGTTTAAACATTGTTTGGTCATTATACAGCGTAAATATGTTTTGTTCGATTCATAACGTTAAATGACCGTTCAACAGTAGGTGCTATTACGGAAGTTGTTATCTATAACGATAACAATTCACTATATTCGCAAAACTTATTTTTACCAACTTGCTGTACATTTAAAAGCTCACATAGGGTAAGGGAGGGGTGTCTCCGAAGTTCTAAAACGATTTTATAAATTAAAATAAATTATCGATGTTCCCATATTTGATTACCGTCTTGACCGATTAATAATTTTAACTGAATTGTTGTGCTATCTATCATTCGTTGACATAAAGGAACACTAAAGTTGTTTCGTTTCTTTTTAGTGTAGTTTTTGAATTGTTCAATATTCCTGTATTTCCGTCCTTTGTAATTTTTCTTTTAACGCATGCGTGTCAAACGTTTTCTATATGTTTTTATAGGCCTAACATCGACTAGTTTTGCAACACAATTCCCATGTCGTCACTTTTTTAACAACTGCGTCGCAGTTACGCGTAGAGTCAATTCTGCGTCGCAATTGCGCGTAACTGCGAAATTTTGATCGTAACTGCGCGTAACTGCGTCGCAATTCGATCGCATTCGAACACATGGGCTTATTGGGTCAATCCGATAGATAAAAAATATATTTAATAGCATTTAAACGCACCTCTTTGTTCATAATCTTGTGCATCTTGAAAAATAACATTTCATGCACTATTTAATTCCTTAGCTGCTTCCTCAGCTATAATAGCTCAAATGAATTTTGCATATCTATCATTAATAAAATAAATTTTCTTACGCCGTTCATTATCTTTTGATTTGATGGATTCTAACTGTTAATAGACAAAAGCTAGAAATTGTTGAACAATTTCATATTAAATTGCGTCAAAATAAATAATAGAAAAATTGAAAAATAGTACATAATAGTGGTGTTACAGGTTCTCTGCCATATCACTGTAACAAATAGTAGAATACTAAACCTTTGCCCTTACTATGATTTTCATAAACCCTTCAAGGCTTTATTATCTTGAAGATTAAAGAGAATAATGTATGACTTTGCCCATAAATGTCTATTATCTTGAAATTTAAGGCCAAGGATTTATTGTTTTGAAGATTATGGTCGGTGATTTATGGTTTTGTCTACAAGATTTTATTATCTTGAAGATTGAAGAGAAGAATGTATGACTTTATCTACAAGTGCTTTTTATCTTGAAATTTAACGTGAAGGATTTATGATTTCTCATTAAACTTAGCTTTTTCAATCGGTTGAATTCAAAATAGTCATTATTTGGTTTCATTGCCTTGATTAGCATACGTATTCTTGATAGTTAAGCAAGAAATCATAATTGTTGACTATTCAATTCTTCCAATAAAGAAGATTGTTTTTTAATCTTTGATTTAAAATAATGACTACTAATCATTCACCCATTTCAGTGGACAAATCGTATGTCTTATATATACCCTCAATTCCGTAGCACAAGCTATAGACCTCACACGTTGTAATTATGTAGTACAAGATATATGTAATAATCCACCAAAATTTTAAAGGCTTTTCTTTTGTTGAATGCGAGAATGGTGATTTATAAAATTGTTTCAGAACTTCTGTGACAACTCTTAGATGAGATACTAACAGGACTCAAAGAATACCTAATTGGGCACGGGTTGATAGTTGATAAAATATGGACTGACCTTCTGATAAGGCGTAATCTGTCGGTAGAAAATGGAAATTAAATAATGATAGAAAGTTATAACATTAAACAGAGTCTACCTAAGACTTTTTTATCTGTCCAATCTAAGATGATTTGAGCCTACCTAAGCCTTTTTATATGATTAATTTAGGGCGGTGCGAGCCTACCCAAGCCTTTATCTTTCTTGAGTCGAGCCTACCCAAGCCTACCCTTCTCCAATCTAGGGTAGGCTCAAGCCTACCCAAGCCTCGTGGCTCCGCCGCCTATGTATCACAGGTTTCTGACATAAGATGTGTTCAAATTGAAGCTAAACTTCAGAAGAACGAGTTTATTCTAGTCAAAATTTTTGCATTGGATATCAAGATTTATAATAAAGTCTTCAGAAAAGAAAAAGACTTCGAAACTATTGATCTTTTTTTTAGGCAAATTATGGTTTGAATATGAGTATAAATGCATGATATATGAGTGAGAATCAAGTTTTAAATTGCTATAAAAATATTTAATTGAAACATTGAAATAAATAATAGTGCAATTTAATCAATTGAACTTACTAATAACTAGGATTGCAATGATAGATAAAATCATTATCGTACTGAAGGTATTCCACTGGAAAATTTCATATAAAATAAAAATTGCTTGGGAAAAAAAACATAAATTTGAATTACGATTGTAAAAAAAAAATTATCAATAAACTAAATGAAGAATAGCTAAATGTACTTTCATCGTTTCCAGATGAATAGCTGAGAAAAAAAATATAGAAAGAAGCTGGTGTCATCTGTCATATAAATCCTAGGATTGATCAATTCTTATAACCATTCATGAAAATAAATATTTTCTCTTCTTCTTTTCTTCGATGGAACAGCAAATTCTTGTCAGTAATATTTTCAATAAAAAGATATTATTTTTAATATTATGACGTCAATTTATTTTATATTTACCAAATTATGTGATACAATATTCATTATTCATTTTCAATTTGTACTTCAAGAATTTAGCTAATGAAGAAACCTATTCAGTATTTATCTAATATATTTTTCTTCTTTTGAAGGAAACTAATCTTTTCTTTAACTCAGATGCCACTAGAATTCAAATATTTCATAAAATGATAGGCTTTTAATGCTAACAAGAAATATGAATCGTACTTTTTTTTTTATAAATTTACTTTACAAATATTCTCGCCTAGAAATTTGATTATAACACATGGTAAGTTTTCAAATATAAAGACAAAAATTAATAAACAGATCTTAAGATTTCACTTTAATACGATCTATATTTTTCAAATAAATAATTCCAATTTAATGATGAATTCCGCTAGTTTTGTTCTAATGAATTTAAGTACCGATAGTTCAATTAAAATAGATCAAATAAGAAGAGATATTTTTAGATTTTAGCTCGTAGTTTATGGGTAAATAAAAAAGAAAAGTAGAAATATAATTGAAGAGAACAAGTATAAACAGAGAAGGAAGGATGGAAAAGAGTGTCACGAAATCTTTTAATTATTCAGTACAATGAGATTTGATTGAGATTCTTTCACAATCATACTGTGCAGGAAAGGATCTCTTTCATACAGCCATATATTCTTCTACGGAGTAACGATTGATGATATGTCATTAATTTCTTAATTCTTTGCATTGACAAGAAGTAACCAATTCCATCTTTTGACTATTTATGATAATTATTTCAAAAGAAAATATTTGTTAAAAACAGGAAAGAAACTAAATCAGATGAGTATATGAAATAATATGAGATATTCATATTTGGTTCTGATGCAAACATCAAGACAACTTATGTTCTTCTCATACATTCGTTGAAGAGTTTCATTGTATCCAAATAAAATAACAAAGAAAATATCATTCTTTTTCAAATATGAAAATTTTTTATAAATATTTCAAGAAAATCTAATCATTGAATATTACATTCTACTAAAATGATTCTACTTTGCACTGTATCTATAAAACAAAACGTTCATAGTTTGACAACGCGATATTTCTCAGATATAATCTTCAAAACTACTCAAAGTTTTTGTAATAAGCTAATCTATTTAACTAATGTCCATTTCATAATAGAAGGCAGGTTGTCATTTTCTGAATAACTTTCGTTGAGTACAAAGTATAGACTTGCGATTTTTATCGTTCGAAAGAGTGACGTCCGAGCCATCGATCTGTATAAATTTCATTAGAATGAAAGATGCTTTTGGATCGATACTTCTCTTATCAACGGTGAAAACCACAGGTTTGTATCTTGTATTCAGTGAAAGTTATTTAGAAAATAGCAATCTGTCTTCTATTTTGAAACGGACTTTAGTTAATATGAGCAACATTTGATATTTAATTCGAGATTCAATGTTCAAATTGTTTCTAAATGTATTTCTTTAAATAAATCGTTTTTTTCCCAATGTTTTTCTCATCAATTAAGTAAAAGAAAAAAAGAATTATTAAATTGATTTATTCATATTTGTTTTTTTTTTCACTACCTTACGTATATGTATAAACCGATTGGAATGATATATTGATACGATCCTATTTTACATTATGGTTAAACTTTTCATTAGTTAAAAGGTAAATTTAATTTTAAAAATAACATAAATTTTCTTTTAGCTATTCCTTTTTTTTTTTTTTTGTTCATGTAATGAGAATTTCAATCATTCATTAAAATATATATTATTCAAAAACCGATATTATGATTAAAGAAAAAAAAAAAGTCTAATGTTTTTCATTTCTAGATCATGTCATCGTTAGGATCTGAAAGAGTTTTGTCCAAATCTCGCCGTCGTTTTACAACGGATACACTTTTTCGTTTAATAACTCAAAGTAATCAATATGATGATATTCGTTCATCTTCTTTACATGATAATGAATCAATATCATCCTATACAAATGGATATTTATCTGAATGTGATCTTCGTCATCTATGGTCTCTTTTATCACAAATGATTCGTAAACGTTTACTTAAACATGAACCATGTTTATTACCTGAATTAGGTGCATTTGTTTTAATTGATCATCCATCATTGGATAATATTAATAATCCAATAAAAGAACCATTTTTTGTATTAGATACAACATTTGCTCGTCGTCATCGTTTATCACGTATTAAAAAACCAAATTTATCATCAGCACTTTCACTTTCACTTCAAGCTAATGGAAATTCAACACATATTGAACCAAATACAACATTATCATCATTTAATATGCAAACATTAGATTATACATCATTACAAAATGAATCAGGTTTAACACGTGAACAATTAATGATGGGTATATCACAAATATTTGCTATGATTGATAAAGAAATAAATCCATATGGATATTGTTTTTTAGAATTTCCTCAATTAGGACATTTTAAAATTTCATTTGGTTTGGGTACATTTGATTTTAGTGAGATGTTTGTTGAAGAATTTAAAGCAACAATTAATAATACAATAAACGACAAATAAAATGAACAGGATTTATATATGTATATATATTTTTTTATATATATCTATATTAAGTCCGGTGATTATATTAAATGTTGTGTCAGATTTTTTTTTTTCTTTTGTGTGTATCTTTTGTTTGTTTGTAGTTATTTGTATTTAATAAAAAGGTATTTGTATAAACGTGCATTATTATTCACTCACAGATATATCGATCATTATAATTTGAAAAAAGATAGTATACAGAATATTGTTTCTCTTTTATTTACTAATAATTCGTGTGGTTAGATTAGATTGTCGATGTTTGTTAGATTTATTTCTCGAATTAGACTGAACGAAAAATTTTTGTTTTGATACTAAAAGATCAAGAATATTGTGTAAATTTAATTGTTATATTTATTTTTAAATAAGCATGTACTCAAGTAGACAAGAATTTTTGAAAATATGTTTAAACGCTCCAAATGCAATTTCCTTTGTGAGTGTTTTCATACCCATTCAGAAAACACTCAAAACTAACTACTTTTATCATGAAAAGTAACTTTTGCATCTGGGAAACATTAGTAAAAAAAACAATTTCTGCAAGATTTTGACGTGTTTTACAGATAAAAGTAACATTTTTATGCATGACATATGTCAAAAGTATTATGAGAAAATTTGATAGACGTTTTCCAGATACAAAAATTGTCTTTCTAACCATCCTCATGCATCTTTTTTGATAAAATTAGCTGGTCATAGTGTTCTCTGAATGGACGTGAAAACACTCAAAAGAGAAACGTAATTAGAGGGTTTAAACGTGTTTTCAGAAATTTGTATCTGATTGAGTGCTCGACCTATTTATATATATATATAATAATGCGACGAAGAAAAGTACAGTAATAAACGACTATGACCGAAGTATATTATAACCATCGAATTGTTGTCAAATTCTTTTATGTCATGGTATTTGTTTACATACCATTTATGTTTTGAAACCTTTTTTTGCCTCAATATAGTAATCTCATTATGCATAAGAGCATAACCGAAAGATAAATTTAGTTTACCCAGATGTGTACATGATTTATATCATATGGACTTTGTTCGGTCGTTTACTGAAATATCTAACTTCTCTGGTTTACATACCATATCTATGTTAACGTTTAATGTGATTCATCAGTTTTAACAATAGAACATTCGTGACATTCTCAATTTCATCCTTGTCAAATAGATAAATCTCTACAGATGAAAAACAAATGAGAATAATATTGAATTTTTTAAGAATAGCGATAGTATATATATATATTTGTCTTCTGTTATTTTATAATGAGAAATAGTTTTCATGTATATCATTAATATGAACTATCTAAATATATAATTTTATGAAATGTCATTTTGTCTTTATTGATCAAAGTACTGAAAATAAAATTGTTTTGACATGGTGAATGACTGATGGAAGGAACGTTTTCAACTAATTAATCGCTTTCTCATCAAAAACTAGTTGATCATATGTTATCGACCATGTTGATTCCAAATATGACAATGCGAAATTCTCTTAGATCTTCATATGCTGATTTTTCTAGACTAAAAAAGTTTTCGTCAAAACTTATTTTTCCACTATTCAGATTATTCAACATATCGAATTGCTTAGAAAAAAGTAAGTTTTTCTGTTTCAAATCATTCTTTTTTGCAAAAAATACAGCAGATACCTATCAATATTTTCCATGTGAAAAACTTTAAGATGTGATATTATTTTACTTAAAAGTCATTTTTTTGGAAAATAAAAACGATTATTGACTCATAAACAACTCGATATGCCCTATAATCTGAGTAGATCAAAAAACGAATTTTGAAAAATGTTCATTATTCTAGAACACAAGTGTATGAAGGCTTAAGAGGATTTATCATAATCATAATCGGAATCAGCATGGCCGATAACTTACAATCTACTAGCTTTTAGTAAGAAAGTGATCGATTAGTTGAAAACATTTCCTTATGAGTATAGAAAAATGAAATTTTGTTTTTTTTAAATTTCTTTCAATTTATACTGTGAACATATTATTTATATAATACTAAATCAATAGTAATAATCTTCAATACAAATCAATTGATGAAAATGTAATAATTAGTTTTTTTTAAAGCAAATGCTGTTTTATTTGATTATTGATTGATTTGAGGAAAGTTTTCTTGATTATTTTATCATCTACAAAGAAAATAAAAGTTTTTCATTTAAACTCTCATATATGTGGAATATAATAAAAGTCGACATATTCTAATCTTCTATTTTGATAATGACAGTACACCTTGTAGAATCTGTTACCGATATAATTTATTATTTTTGATAATTCGTATTTTCTTTGCTTCAATTAATTGTAAATATTATCAACAAGTAAGAAATGTGACGAAGAAAAAAATCATAAAGCAATATTAAAATAATCATGTTTACTCAAATTCGAATTGCTTCATTTGTTGTTTGTTTTGGATGAATGACCAAACTTTTCTGAAGGACGATAGCATCTTCCATTAATAGCTGAAAAAATATAAACCAAAACACAATCAAGACAAATGTTTAGTGTGAAAAGAAATCGGATATCATCCAATATAGACAAGGAGAGAAAGAATTTATACTTTCGTTGCGTCAGGAAGAAATTATTGTATTTGTTATCGATACTTTCTTATCATCATGAATTTTTCTTGTTCACATATATATGGCAATTGATAGGACTATGTTGTTTAGGTATAATAGATTTTTTTGATTGCTACAACAATTGTATTTGCTTTAATTCCTATTTATATATCGAAAAATGAAGTAGCAATTACAAGCATAACTAGTGGTATGATCAGTCGTTGTTAACATGCAAAGAATATTTTCTTTTGTTTATTTTTAGTTGATGATTTATTCTATGTTCAATATTCATTCGATGTTGATATTGATTCAAGTGTAACAGGCATTGTGAAGAATCTTGATGAAGTCAAGTTGATAATTGTTGAAAATTATTTTTAATTATTCTTTTTTGTTTTCAGATCGGTAAATCATTATGTTTGGGTAATGATGCAAAAATTCTAAGTAGTCAAGCTTAAGCTACATTTGTACGAACGAAAACGTGGAATATATATATATGTACTTTGGAATCTTTGTTTTTTTTTTATATAAATTTTTATTTCTGTTTTATTTTTAGAAATTATCGATATCAAAAACGAACTTTAAAAATGAATTTTCGTTTCCGATTTAGATATAAATATAAACGAATATGTATTACTCAATGATGCCATGCTTTGAGTAGAAACCAATTTCAAATAAGAATCAAACGAAATTTTACTATTTCTAATCTTTCATGCCGCATCAAAAACATTTGCCTTCAAGTTTACATTCATCAGATTAATAACAGTAAGTGAGTGAATAAAAAATTATTTAAATTAATATAAAGAGCCAATTGATTTTACTGGTGAATCAAGTTTATTTCGATCTGGTACATTTAATGATCCACTAACACGGACTGGTTGTGAATGTCGATGAAGACAACGCGATCTACACTCTTTGTCTACTATTGAACTTATTGTGATGGGTCAATTATTATTTGCTGGTAGTGGAGGTGGAATTATGTTACTACCTGGATGTGTTAATAATTTTATTAGTAGCATAGGAGCATAATATTCAAATCTTCAATCCATTAACTTGTATTAATATTGACATGTAATTGATATTACATATATCTTTTAGTAGACCTTATTTTATCACTATTCCAGTAGCTGAAATAATTTCAATTAGTGTGATACGTATGAAAACATTTCAGAATTTTGTGATTGAATTTCATTTTATATTAAATTAGTTTTAAGTTCTGGAGAAAGTGATACTATAACTGTAATTTCTCCGACAAATGCATCCATGGGTTAAATAAAAAAAACAACATATTTTCATAGAATTTTCTGTTTTTTTCTTAATTAATTTGAAATTTTCATTCATGAAATATATAATTATAGATATTCATTTCTATACTAATGAATTTTTTCTCTTAATTATTTTAAATAAGTCTTATAATTTATAAAAAGTTTTTTCTTCTTATATAATAATTTTAACTCGAATTTGAAAATAAAAACAAAAAAAAAACATTAGATCATTTATTGTATTTATTTGAATCGTACTCGTATATACGTCGAAAGAGAATTAAGTAAAAACATCAATGATAATTCAAATGCATTTTTACTTGCACGGCTGTTTTGTAACTATTTATGTCATACTTAATAGTATGATAGAAATGATTACAGCGTAAAATAAATTATAAATATTGCATTTTTACAATTTCACCTGTATGATTGTATATTTTTTCTTTAAGCTATTACCGATATCTTTTTTTTTTATCATAATAGAATACTTAATCAAGCATCTAAATATTGTAAAAATAGGTTGTTAATTAGTTAGAAAAATGTTTGTTGAGTGCATTTTCTTTTAGTAAACATAGTTATTAACTTTTTTTTTTTGATTTTCGATATAGATCTGTAGATTTCTTACATAAGAAGAGAGGGTATAGAAAAAAAATATGTGATTAAGTTTTGAATCTTTTTCTCTTAAAATTTTTGCGTCATTAATATATTGAATAATCTAGAAAAGTTTTTGTATCTTAATCGTTCTTTTTCTTCAATAGAAATCATGAAAGTCAGATGATAAAGTTTCATAATTTTATTACTTGATTGCAATTATGTTTAAACAAACGTAAAAATCTTTTCATTTTAATTTCGTTTATTAGTGATATCTTTATGTTGTCTCTCTTCCTATCAGATGAATGAATGTCTTAAGATTTTCATTGTTTACTTGAATAATATGAAAGTTAGGGAAGAAAAAATATAGTATCGGACAAGAAACAACATGAATATTACGAGCAATTTTGTGATTATTTACTGATGTAGAAATATTCTCATAGGATATTCACAGATTAAAATGATATTGGTATCATAAGTGAGAAATCTCAGGACTAGTATCTTTGTATAATAACTTCAATGAATAGCATATTATTGTGGAATTATGGACATTTTACTAAACTTTGCCAACACAAAGATCTGATAAATATTCGAATACTCTGAAAAGGCTTCACTAAAAAAGAATCTTTCTTTTTCATGATAAAACATTTTCAACAAAAGAAAAAATAGCCATTCGTTACTCTCACAAGTACGTATAGCCGCTTTTTCTTGTGAGTTCAATATCTTCAAAAAGACAAAATCATTTGTAATAAAACTTTTTAAATATTCTAGTGTCTATTAGATCTATATATTAGCAAATTTTCAGATATTGTTTAGTTTAACGTTTTCCAAATGAAATTTGTCACAGGGCAAAATTTAGTCCAATTTCTATAACTCTATAATAAGATGTCATTCATTGGGCTTACTACACAAATGTACAAGTTTCGAGATTTTTCGTTTATCGTAGAACTATAAAACACAATCTGTAAGTAATACCGAGTAATGTTTCTTCATTAAAATAATTTTGATTATAGTTGAAAGACAATGTTAATCATGTGATTATCAAATAGTTCATTCTCATTTGAGAAGCCATCATATCTTGTAAAATAAGATCAACTCAAATTCTTCATTGAAAAACAAATTTATTCTTTTGAAAATCAAACTATATTAATATTATTCATGTTAGATCATTTATTACATCTTTTGGCACAATATGAACCATCAAAGTAATCGAATATTTTGTAATTGAATCATAACGTTGATATGTTTTTTCTTGCAATAACAAATAACGTTCATCGACAGTCGATTCACCTGGCCCTAGACTGACGCCGTAACGACACATATGTGTTAGAAAGTTATAAGATTAAGATTAAAAAGTTAATACTAAAATTCTTTTGAGTACAAAAAAGCGCTAATAAAATTAGCGCTGTTCATACTCAAAAAAATCACATTTAATATAATATCGTTTTCATACGTCATAAAATTATGTATTTGTTCTGATTCACTTGTCAAAACTTTATTATACGTCATATGCTGATTTGTAATATGGGTACTATATCGTCTTTTGTACCATACTTACCGAAATAGTCATTTGTGTCATAGTTACATGGTCATTTGTACCAAAAAAATGGTCGTTTGTACCAAAACAATGGTCATTTGTGCCAAAAAAATGGTCACTTGTGCCATTGTTGCATGGTCATTTGTACCAAAAATATGGTCGTTTGTACCAAAACAATGGTCATTTGTGCCATGTTACCGACAAAAACGATATACGTGCAAACAGATCAATTCCCGTTTCTAGACCCTATCCTTACAGTCTAGGGAATATGATTAGTACATAATCTGGTGATATAAACTGTGCAGAGAAATACAAATCTATATATGGACAAGATTGTTCCAGTCTCAGATTGAGTGGGACTGATACCAAACATGACTAGTCCTGTTCATGAATAACTAAATCAGACAGTATGTTCACCAATATATATATATATATATATATATTTCATTTCAAGGAAAGATAAGTTCCACTCAAAAGATGATATTTTAACAAGAGTACAACACATTTAACTTGAGAACAATGCAAATATGAGATGTCACTATAACCAATTTCTCCTTATTTTAGTTTATCAGAACAATGTAATATTACAAATAATCTAAATCAGTGCTGTAGTTTATATACTGTTAAAACAAGTTTTTCAAAATGAATTTTATCCTAAATAGATTAATGAACTTCCAGTTGGATATTAATTTAAACATTCATATATATGTGATCATAGTCTGGCTGACTACTAGATGTTTTTTTTCTTTCTTGCAAACCAAAGACATCTGTATACATGAATATGTCCAATGATAAAAAAGAGTTTCAGCCTCTTCTCTTGTCGCTACAATCAATATCATATGATCTTTCTGTAAATTCATTTCTAACATGACTCATCATTTAGTATTTCGTCGTCATTATTACATGTAATTGATATTAATTAGTAAGTGGATAGATTCTCATAGATAGATCTGATCATAAGAAAATGTATCTGAAATATTTACTTTATATTATATTGATTTTATTTTTTTCGAATAATTATATTACAAAAGGTATTTATTTATTTATTACCAAGATTTTTTTTTTAATATTATTTTACGCAACTCTTTGAATGATATTTTCTAGGAGAAAATTTAACAGATACAAGTAATATATTAACATCAACAACTGCAGAAACAAGTAATATATATGCGTAGACCTATTTTATAATTGAAATATAACTTTTCGATTCAGGTGCATCAACTTTAGTATCATGTCCGGAAGGTTATCAACCAACATCATCAGGTTCAGAATGTCAAACAAGTTCTGAACGTCAAGATAATAAAACTGTAATAATAAAACGTAAATAAATTTTTGAATAAAAAAAAAAAACAAAGAAAGTCTAATAATTTCTTAATTTAGATCAAGAAAAATCATCAAGTGGTAGAGCTCGTCGTTGGTTTTTTCTTTTTCTTGGTTGTTTATTAACAATATTTGTAATATTTGCTTTACTTATGACTTATAATCATATAACTCAACAAATTCATCGTCATTCATCAACAAATTCAACAATAAATTCAACTATTGGTAATAGATTTCGTAATATATTACAATCAATCAGTTTAAATAATCTTCGTAAACATGGAAGATTTAATTTTTTTTCTATTTCAAATGATAATTATTCATCTGGACATAATCGACAAGGAGAAACATCACGTACACATTTAAATGAAAATCAAGATGAAGCTTTATTATTTGATGATCCATATGCTGATGGAGGAATTTCAAGTGGAATTCATGGATCATCTACTAATCCATATAAATCATTAACACTTTCAGTTACTTAAAAAAAACATTTCTGATTAATCGAAATTTTTCGCACATGACTAAAAACATATATTGAATGTAATCTCAATTTTTTTTTTGTCTGACAAATATATTTTATCCTGATCAATAGCTTTTGTTGTTGTTTGGTTTAATTTTGTTTGTGTATGTATATTTGTATTAAATACATCTTATTATTTGAATTTAAAAATAAAAACAAAAAAAACAAACTTAAAGAAAATTAATCTTGAAGAAAAATTTTAAATTCTATAAGAATATGAGATTTGTCAGGTAAAAATTATTCAATTGTATTGGATGGCTCATAAATAATGAATATCTCATTATTTTAACAATAACTTATGTTTTCTTCAATTCATTTATTTTTCCCAGAAGATGTACTGTCAAAATTCCTACAAAACTCTTAGTAAGATTTATTTCTATAGAGTAGAAAGGAGGTAAGAGAAGCGAAGAATAATCAACATCTGTAAATGGACCAACTTTATAAGATATTTTCATGTAAAAGCTTTAGAATATTTCAAACAATTCTAAAGACAATGAAACGAAAATAAGAATGTTTTTTGAGTACTTTGAATTGTGCTCTTTCTCATCATGTAGTTCAAAATTTGTTGAAATCAAGACCAACAGTGAGAAAACAAATGTTTAGCAAAATTCTGTTGAAAATGATCAAAATTTACTGTACTTTTATTTGTTTGCCAGCTGAATTTAAGATTAAAATCTATGAAATAAACTTTCACAGATGAAACTAATGCAGGAGTTATTTTTTGACTAGTATAAAGCAAATTCGGGCTCAAAAGATGCTATTTTGACTTCGTTATCCGATACTTTTTAGGAGTTGCAGATCGAAATACCTGAAATTTTCTAAAAACTTCAAAAAAAGAGATAAATCAATATACGTAAGTCTTTAAGATTGATATTGTATCTATCCACTCAATACTAATTAAAAAGAAAAAGAAAATTATAATTATCTCAATAACAACTTTACCTATTATATTAAACACAAATTCAATAGAGCCATTTTACTCGTTGTATTTCATTGTACTAAAAAAAACTCTACATCAATTCTTTCAATCTATTGATAAGCAGCAAAACAATTATAAATAGTACTTAACTTCACCAGTACCTGCTGTATTTGAACACAATTTTCAATTTTTATGAAGTTCATATAAGAAGAGTATATATAAATACTTTGTAGATCTTCATGAGACTAAAAAAATGAGTCTGATGAGTAGAGACTTATTTCAAATAACATAAGAATTATAATGAACATATTTGAATATCATCAGAAGTACTTGTCCTAGCTCAGTAAGTTTACTTAATTTCTTTAGAGTTTTCTGAATCCCACAATTGTTTTAAATTATTCTTAGTTTATCATTAATCTAATTTCGTTTTCATATATCTAATTTTAATTATAAAACAATATTCAATACGAAAACAAATATTATGTATTGATGTCTGGTTTGTTTTTTGCATGATTGACTATCTGTTTTTTATCTACAAGAATGTTCTTGTTTTTTTTAAATGAAACAGAAGCATAAAAGATGTTTTTGTTTTACTTGATTGGCATCGGAGAATGTCATTAGAGACATGTATGACTTCAACATTTTCTCAGACTTTATATGATATGAAGTAAAAAGTTATTCTACAAAATTGTATTTTTTACGAACAATTCAATGAGATTTATAATAATTTAAAATGTGTTCATTGTTTATAATTGTATTATCATTGTTGATTATACTTTATCGAAGAGAATTAATCTATTTTGATTTCTAAAATATTTAAATTTGCTATTTTCTATTCGATATAAATCATTTAATATTTGATCATTCGTAAATGAATACTCATCATAGATTTTATTTATAAAGAAAATGTTTTTTTCAAAATCTATACTGTGCAATCATCAATAACAAAGTGAATGAGATTTACCTTCAATACTAGATCTCTTATCGCAATAGAAGTTTTCAGGAATTCTAAAATGTCTAAGTGTTCACAAACTTTATGCGAACTTCTATTATCAGGGAAGTTACTAATATGACTTGAGTGTGGGTGTGAATGTTACCGAACAGAGAAAATCCAGAGATTCATATTCACACGACATGATAATATTACGAGCAAAAGAAATATGAATTTGTTAATCTGTGATGATATTCAAATTCCTGTTCCCAGATAATATGATGATTACAGAATCATAGACCTACAAGAAATTAAATTTATCCAGGTGTAGCTTTTCTGTAGATTTTCGTATATTTTATTCCTTTTAACTATTCTTATCCATCATCCTCTACTTCTTTTGATTCTAGAACTATTTTAATTCCCTGTGGTCCCTTTAGTTTCTTTAAGGGTGTCAATGTGCGGATGTGGGTAGACAGAAAGTTCACACTCACATCCTTTTAAAGAAACTACAGGGATTAAGATAAGTTGTAGCTGTAAGAGATTTTTAGACCGGAATAATTTTGATTTCTTGTACACCCTCGTATTTGATATCTGAAAAAACATTCTTTATATGCAAACGGTGCCTGACCAGGACTAATTTAATAGTATCTGCGAAACTTTACTCGGAAAACTTGAATCGTCTGGATACAATAGAAGCAGTGGCGTAGCCAGCAGGGGGCCAGGGGGAGCTGAGCCCCCCCTACGGACTTTTGAGCCCCTCCTGCGAAATTTTAGAAAGACATATTCTTTTTATACCAAAATAGATTAGTGTTTGCAATTTTACCTTTTAACATATATATTTAATTTTGTGCAACTCATGTCTTTGAATAAAAGAAAATACAGTAAATGCGAATACAAGTTTTAATGAGGTTTATTAGGTTATGAGTAGTTTATTTCAGCTTTGCAGGAGGCTGCAGTGATTTGTTTGTATCAGAGTAAAGCGATGTCTGTTGTTGTGAAATCAGAATGAAAGTTCATACGTCTTAGGTAGATTGTATTGATCATTTTTAAAAAAATTTAGCTTTTTCTTAATTTATTAAATGTTTTATATAAATTATTATTTACAATTATATAAAAATTTAACGTAGTAATGGAGAGTAAAATATATAAATGTAAATATAAATATATAACAATATATATTATAACCAACGTTTCGAACGTAATACGTTTTTTTTAGAGTTAAAAAATTTTGTTCTTGAATGAGAATAAATATGTGGTTGAATCTTCTTCTTTTTATTCTTCTTCTTTGCTCTTTTCTTGCCTATTTGAATTTTTATACTGGAATGGACGAAGAAAATTAATTTTTACAAGCTAGTTCTCTTCGTCCATTCCAGTACATACGTTTAAATAGGCAAGAAAAGAGCAAAAAAGAAGAATAAAAAGAAGAAAGTTCAACCGCATATTTATTCCCATTCAAGAGCAAAATTTTTGTGTACTCAAAAAGTAAGTACACTCTAGAATCGGTCAGTGTGTTCGGCCGAGCGACCGGCCGTTTACGTGATAACTTTTGAAAGCAGAGTTCAATCATGATGAAATCTTCTACACAGTTTTGTCCCAACAATATCTCGGTTTAGTTCGAAGATGAGAATGAGTGTCCGAGCCATTGGTGAGTTATTGTAAAAATAATTATTTTCCCCTATGCTTTCCTATGTGAGGATCAACCAGTCCCTACTTTTGTAAAAGGCTTTCCCGATCATGGTCACATAAAACCCCAATTATTATATACCATTCGACAGAGAATTTCACGAGCTACAAAATGGTATATAAAGCATCAAGAAACAAGGAAGCTAACTCACCTATTGCAAAGATAAATAAACGGAAATCGGTTCTGTTCTTGTCCACGCTCTAATTGATCCACAATTAGAGCTCTATCTTCTGATCGCAAAGGCGATACTCCAGGGTTTTTCGGGATGGAGAACTCGAATTTGTACTCCACTTGTCTCGAAGCTCCATTGATTGAGCACTGACCAATAGAAATCAAGTTATAGGGAAAACGACTCTCTTAGAGTAAATCAAGGCGAAGGCCCCAAACACCGACTAATTCAAAGTGAATTAAAACTGAATTAACGAATAAATCGTCTCAAAAAGACGATTTAAATCGAAATAGACCAATCATGTTGTGTAATTCGTTTTATTTTTTTCTGTATGTCAGGGACCAAATAGTTCAAATGTGAGCTGTATTCACCAGCAAATCCTATTGGTTGAGCAGTAGCCAATTGAATTCAAATGTCAACAGAAAAGGTTTGCCCGGCTAATTTTTATATCCAGATATTCTAGGATGATTGATTTGTCTCATTCACTTTTTGAAGTACACATAACTCTCGGATAGAAATCCGAGGTTTCCACATTTATTTCATCTATTGTTGTTATTTCAATTGAATGAAGATCGAACATCTTTTGCCATTTTATGTTTGTTAGCTCAGCTTATATTTTGAGGAAAGAATCAGAATAAACAAAAATCAACTCTATATTGGGTTTACAGATAAGTTTCATATACCTAAGATGGGTCGAAAATTTTTGAGGGGCTGAGCCCCCCCTAGCCCAAAATCCTGGCTACGCCACTGAATAGAAGTCCAGGAACTGTTAATATGGAAGGATCTTCTATTTCCCGGAGTGCGTTATTCTTTGTCAACATTTTACTTATGAATATGAATTATAAATGCGTATCAGTATAGAATCTTATAACAGACGGACGAAATCTTGAATAGGCGAAAACATTTCCATCGTATTCAATTATGAGTTTCTTAGAGCTTTGTTTGACAGACTTAAAATAAGCTGTTATATCCATAAACATCAGAAAAAAGATATTTTTACTAATAAATGAATACCTTAGGAAAGTTAGATGCGGTATATATCAAAGATACATTCTAGTAGTTCTATCAAATCGGTATGACGTACTCTAAGAAAAAAAATATTGTCGAACTTCAATAAAATTGATTTCAGTTCTCAAACTGAAAAAAAAAGTCTTTCTAGCAAAACACAGAAATAATTGATGATACAATATAAAATTTAAATTGTATGTAATAAACAAAAATTTCCCACAAAAATGCCAAAACTTTTAGGTTTGACATAAGATTTCATGAATATTACAAATTCAATTCTTAAAGTTTTGCGTCGAATCTAGTTTTTTATCTGTATTCATCATGAAACCTCGCTTTGAACATTCCTATATATAATAAATCCATAAATATTTTACAAATAATAACAAGATGATCAAGGTTATATTTTAATGTTGTTTCTAATTATGAACATTATCATCAGACTTCGTGTTTTGTTTATTTTTTTGTTCTTCTGATAGATTTCCTAGAGACAACAAAATCTTGATTTCAACATAAATCAACATTCGTAAAAGTATTTGATTTTCCTAGATTAGTTTACGGAATTTTATTTATCAATTATTTAAGTTGTCATTAACTTTCTGAACAAAATTTAAAAGCAGGAATATCCAAGAACTGAAACATAGAAATTTCTAAATTGTGGAGGAAATTTGCAACGAAACTATGATAATTCTTCGAGAAAACAAGAATTGACTGTGAGTTCCTTCATGGTTCCATCATTCATAAAAGCGCAAACGAAGCCTTTTCTGCAATAGTTTTCATACTCAAACATTCATGTTCACAAATTCCTTGATGAATATAAATGTGAGAGCAAAAAAGTATCATGTAACTAGGAAGGAATTTCTATCTCTCATATTCTAACTTTGAACAATATAACATCATTATTGACATCATGCATTAATATCTAAGATGCTCAAGGTTATGATGATTTAAGTATTGCTGAACAAGTTAATAAAAACTTATACAATCAATAAATAAAACTCAATAAAATAATCTAGGAAATGAACACTTAGCTATAATATGAATGTTGTTTTAATGTGCAAATAAAGATCTTATTGTCTACAGGAAATCAATTGTAGAAAATAAAAAACATGTTCATAATTAGGAACAGCATCGAAATATAACCTTGATTATGAATTTTCATTGAAGAATCAATTTTTAGCTACAATAAAACTTGATTTTTCTTTCATTGAATAGTCACTTATGAAAATCTTCTTAATTCAACAATTACAAATTAAAAATGTTTAAAAGAAAACTTATTATATTAGATCGAATTTTTTACTATGCAAAATACATTTCACCTATACTTTACCAAGTATAGTTATTCACTTTATCTATACAAAAAGGATTATCTAGTGACAAATGCTTTGATTATTAAGAATGGCTAAAAACCTTTTAAATCGATTATAATCTTGATTTGATTGAATAATAATCCGAACATAATCAAAATATTTTTCAATGAGTATTTAAAACAAATAAAAAAAGGAAGTGGCTATGTGCACTCGAGTGTACATAGCCGACTGGCTATGTACACTCAAGTGCACATAGCCGACTGGCTATGCACACTTGAGTACACATAGCCAGTCGGCTATGTACACTCAGGTAGGTATTATCAAAATATTACTAAATATTAAGTTATATTATAGCCATATATGTTCTTTATAATTATTATAATTAAAATTTATCAATTGATTAACAATTTTGCTCTATTTATTCTTTATTAAATTCAAATAAAATACAAAGCAAGTGTTAGAATCAAACTAATATAAAAGAGAAAGTTAATTCAAGTAAAAAATCGACTGATTTACAAATATTTCTAGCATTTACTCTCTTAAATTCTTCAAGGAAATGATTACATGTCTTCCGAGAATATCCCCGGAAACTCGATTATGTCCTAGGGGTAAGAGGTAGATAGATATGTAGATATAGGAGGTGTAGGAGGTATAGGGGGTATGGGAGGTATAGGAGGTATAGGAGGTATAGGAGATATAGGAGGTATAGGAGGTATAGGAGATATAGGAGGTATAGGAGGTATAGGAGATATAGGAGATA
>CAJNOL010001133.1:0-19654 GCA_905250125.1 Rotaria sordida | reverse complement strand
TATCTCCTATACCTCCTATATCTCTTATATCTCCTATATCTCCTATATCTCCTATATCTCCTATATCTCCTATATCTCCTATATCTCCTATACCTCCTATACCTCCTATATCTCCTATACCTCCTATATCTACATATCTATCTACCTCTTACCCCTAGGACATAATCGAGTTTCCGGGGATATTCTCCGAAGACATCATATGAAGGAAATCGTTGTATTTTCGTTATTTTCAATATAACTAACATTAATCATCCGAAAATATCTTTTTATAAAAGAATAACGAAAAAATTTTCTTTTACATTCGTTTCTGATTGTATCTCTAATTTTGACAGCTATTTTTTCTCATCTTGAAAGAATCTCAGTTTATAATCTTGTTTTAATTCTTATTCTTTAGTGAGGATTAATCAATGGGTCTTGAAAAAAGGATATCTCGTTCCAGATTGAAAGCTAATTGGAATTTTATGTTTTTCAATTTCCCATTTTGTAAGCTAATTAATCAAGAAAAAGTAGAATCTTTCGTTCTATAAATTATTAATAGAGAAAGAAGGCACAATTAATAGAGAAGAAAAGCACTGGCATCAATATAATTGCCGTCCGATGTATTGAAAATAATAAAATGCAACCATTTCGTTCAAAATCTAAGAGATCAAGCGCTAGAAATATTTCTAAATGAGTTGATTTTTATTTGAATTAACTTTTTCTTTTATATTTATTTGATATTAATACTTGTTTTATACTCTATTTGAATTTTACAATAAATAAATAGAGTAAAATTATTAATAAATTAATAAATTTTACTCATGTTAATTATGAAGTACATATATGGCTATAATATATCTCAATATTTAGTAACTAGTTGATAATACCTACTTGAGTGCATATAGCTGACTGGCTATGTGTACTCGAGTGTACATAGCCACTTCCATAAAAAAAAAGAATACATTCGTGCCAAAAGCAGGTACAGAGTATTTTCTTTGCAAAAAGAAACCAATCGTATACGAAGAGTTATGTCATAAAATAAGTTTCTTTCAAAGTATTTGGACAATAAATGACACGAGCGAACGAAAAAAGAATTGCAAGCATAGTTATATGTAATTTTCATCTCGTTTTGCAATTATCTTACTGTCTTTGCAAAGTAGAATAGACGCATTCATTTTTTTTCGTATATTTATTTTTTTTATTACCATCATGAGTTGGCGTTTTATTCTGATGATTATTATTAGTATTTCATGGATACCGATACTAATCTTCTTTGTGACTAATATTAATTCAAAATTAATTTCTCAAGTTCAAATAACTATATCAAAACCATGGACATTAGTAACTCGAAATAATGTACGTCTAAGTAGATTATATAAAAAATATAATTTATTATTAAATTTGACAGCATTTAAAACGAATCATTTATCAAATAAAACAATAATTTATTCTTGTACATCATTTTGTGGTGGTTGGGGTGATCGATTACGTGGTATTACATCTGCTTATATTCTTGCTTTATTAACTGATCGTCATTTTATGATTGATATGAATTATCCTTGTGATATTTTAAAAGTAGTTGAACCTAATTTTGTTAATTGGACATATGTTAAACACAATAAATCGAAAAATCGAACTCGTTTGTATATTAATACGATGCCTTCATGGCAAAAAGCATATCGAAATAATATATCAAATATGATTAAATCAAACGATTTCGTTAAAGTTTGGTCATCATATGATGATATAATTATATCAGCTAATAGCGATTATATGACACCAGCACTTCACAATATTTATATGTTAAATAAAACTCAACAGTTACTTGGTCAAATACCTATATCGCAAGCTACAACGCAAATATTTGTTGCTTTTCTTTTCGAGCTTCTTTTCAAGCCTTCTATTGCTGTTCGTAATCGAGTTGATTCTATATTAATTAACTCTCGTCATCGACATCTTATTTGTTTGCATATTCGTATTGGTAAAAATCCAACAAATCCATTGGATGTTGCGTTTACAGCTCGAGAAAATACAACAAAATCAATGATAGACTTTGTTGATAATTATTTATTAAACAAATCTTCATCACTTATTTTTGTTACATCTGATAGTAGTCAAGCTGTATCAGATATTTTACGTCATTATCCAAACTCATCGATGTCGATTGTTGGCCCTATTTTACATATTGATAGATTTGATCGACGATCACCAACTATATGTGATGGATTTGTTAAAGTCATAGCCGATTTTTATCTTTTAGGCGAATGTCAAACATTACTTTTATCAACTAGTGGATTTTCATCATGGGCTAATCTACGAAGAGAAAATCCGAATGAAGAATTGTACCATTATAATGAAAAATTAGGAAAAATAAAAAAGTTAATTACTTAAAATTCTGATATATGAGAAAACAGAAATCAATGAAACTTCATCTCAAGTTTGTTTTGATAATATCTCTCTAGAATTATAAAACTTTAAAATTCAACTTTTCAAAATGAAGGTTTTTAATTGATCTCTAATAAAAATTGATAGATTCTAAAAATATTTTTGAATAATCGATATGCATTAAAAGAAAACAAAATCAATCTGTCTTATCAGTAAACATATACAGAAAAAAAATCTATTTCAAATGGATTTTATAATCGATGTTGTTTAGTATTATTTAATCAATTAATAAAATAAATACTTTTCTGATAAGCTAATTTTTATAGCTTCTAATCATAATACATATTTTTTGTATAGGATACTTTTTTTTTTATAGTAGAATAGTAGATCCAATTTTGATTGTGTCTGTTTTTTTTTGACAATTATTTCTTTGTTATGAAATGTTTTAAACTTTTAATGACAGTAAAAAAAGACCTATAGATTTATGTAACTTGAGCAATTAAACTATGTTCGACTGTTAATAAAAATCAAAGTTGATTAATTGTATATTCTGTTAGATGAACATGTACATCACTTTGATAAAAAAAAAAACGCTAAGACATCTGATATTCTATCCGAATCTCCTTTGAAATTCTAAAATTTGTAAAAAGTAGTGTTTCTACCAGTATTAATTATCAAGGGTTCTTTTTTCAACACAGTTTTATTCATTTCTTTTTCTGTCAATAAAAGGACAGGACGATAAAATTTAAGTCTTTTTTTTTTATGTTTCTCTGTTCTCCCAAGCCGTATAATAGAATACTTTCTTTAATAATCATACAATTTCAGGTGATTTTTTTGCGTCAGCCTATGTTCATAATTACGCATGTACCGAGCTTTTTTTCGTTATTCTCGAACACTTTTATATTAATAGCTTGAGTTATGAAATAGAAGGCTGAATTATGTAGTATAACCTATTAAAATATAGGCAAAATGTTGCTCTACAAAATGAGAGCGTCTTAGAGCGCTGTGCTTCAATTATTTTAATTTTTATTTGCATTATAAAAAAAAATGTCTCAACAGAGTCCCAAGTCTAGACTCAGTTTGTAAAGTTCTCATACAAATCAAATGAATTATTGCACAGAGCTCGAGTACATCTCATTTGATATAGGTAGCATTTTCTCTATCTTTTGATAGTCTAGGTTGTATAATTCAGCCATTTATCTCACAACTCAAGCTGTTGATATAAAGTGTTCGAAAATAACGCAAAAAAAGCTCGCTCGGTACATGCCTATTTTTACAATCAAGATCTAAAATTATTTGATTGGAATTTTATTCGTTTTTAGAGAATATCTTAATGATAAATTTAGTATGCTTATGAAATAAATTAAATTCTTTTTTTTAATATTTGTTCTTTTGAAATTGATAAATTATGAAAAATTTATAAACAAATATAATTTTTTAATTATCAAATTTATATAATTTTTTTCTTATTGATGGTACATAACGTTTTTCATCAAATCGACTAACATATAATGGATGTTGTCGTCTTCGTTGTTGTCTTTCAATTTTATTTTGTTCTTGTTGACGTTTTTTAAATTCTTCTAATTTTTTTTCTTCATCAGCTTGTGCTGCTTGAGCTTGTTGAAATTGTTTTCGATCAAAAAAATGATTTTGTTTACTAACATATTCACGACAATCTAACATTGAATTTAATTCTGATAGAAGTTCTTCATCAATATTTATTTCATTTGAAGATATATTTGTTATTGTTGTACGTATAGTTTTATTTGATATATATGGAAATAATTTTTTATCATTAAAATCAAGTTTTGGAATATGACGACGACATTTTCGAGTTATATGTGTTGAATATATTGATTGAAGTTTATTATCGTCCATAAATGGACTATTTCTATCATTAATGAATGTTTCTTGATCACAAATAAGAATAAGATCATTATTACAAAACCATCCAGTGTGTTCATTATGTTCTATTTCAATGTATGACATTAATAAAGGGTAGAATTAAATGTTGTCAAGGAAAAAGAATTTTTTTTTTCTAAATTACTGTAAAAAAATTTTTCATTTATATTATTTATTTTCGCGATATGCATAAGTTAAGACAAAAGTATATCAGTAAATTGAATCATGAACAAAATTGATTTGTAAAGATAATAGTTCTTACATAGGAAAATGAATGAAAATGCTCTCCGTTCTAAACCGTAATTGACAATAATACTTATAGAATAATCTAAGAATCTTCGTAACAACATTATTTATTTCTAAAAGTCATTTATCATCCTTATTTTTTATATCATCACTTTCTTAACATAGTTTTGAACGAAAATTAACATATATCTATAGTTAAATATAAAAATAAAAGATTTCTATATTAGTATCACGCTTTCGACGGAGTGATTTAAAACTTTGAAAGGACGAACAGTTATTTTTTGAGGACATCGATACATGGTATGTAGTACACAGTAACCACAAACTCCAAGAGAATCAACCTGATCTTCCCAGGGAAGCCACACCGTCGACCCCATAGAAACTAAAATACTGATAACTAAAGAAATCACTATATCGATGACAACTTACGTAGATCTGACCAAAAGTTCTGATCGCATTGCTGTCAATTAATCAACTAGCTAATATTAAACAGTTTGTTATATGAATAAATAGTAAAATCTCTTGTCTATAATAACATATATGTATATAATAAATCGTTTTTTGAGCTTAGTTTTGATATTCTTTCAGATGTAATCCAATTCCTACCAAAATAAAACTTTCACGAAGAATATATAACAGTATTGAAATCTAGTGCTTCATCATATCCAACAATCGCAAGGTAGACAAAGTGTTGTCATGAAGGAAGAGAAGATGTCAATAATGATCTTTGATTTGATCATCTGGTTGCCAAGCTTACAAATGTAAATATTGAGCTCATACGACAGGTTATCAACAATAAATCACATTCAACTTATAATGATATTATAGCTGAAGCTTATCCATTTCTCCTGGTACTATAGGACAAATTATCTACCATTGTCTAAACACGAGAAAAGTTACATCATGTTAACTGTATTCTTAACTCAATGATGAACAAGAACGAGCTAGAATTTGCCGTGAAAATTTGGCGAAATTTTGCGATGGATCATAGCGATTATGTAATGTTATTACAGGTGAGAAGATATCGATTTATAATAGACAGGTTGGGTACAACTTAACCCTTTCGAATCGATTCGATTTTCATAAATGTAACGTGTGACTCAGAATAAATGGTCGCAATTCGCATCTAATATTTTAATCTCGAAATATGTTTTATTACAAAACAACATATACCACAAGATGCAGCGTAAAAAGCTCTACAATCTAGATAGTAAAGCTTATTTCGATTGTGTATTTTTTGGTTTAAAAAAAAAGCAAAACTTTATGCGACTAATTTTTAAGGTTGCGAAAATCGATCGTACAGAATTTTGCTTTTTTTGAAAACAAAAAGTACACAATTGAAATAACCTTTACAATGTAGATTGTAGAGCGTTTCACGCTACATCTTATGGCATATGCTGTTGCTTTTAATAAAATGTCTGTAGAGATTAGAACATGAAATGCCATGTGCATAGCTTTCGTTTGGTTTTGCTATGATGGGGGAAAAATTAAGGGAGAAAGTCTCCCAAAAGTAGAGAGAAACGGGTCTTTGCATAGGTTTTTTTTTATAGTGAAATATATTTCCAGTGGTGTTCTTTGAAAATCTCGTTACCAACTTGAACAATATTTTCTTCGCTATTTTTTGTGTTGATAAATTGCTGCAAAAAAGTCACATCGATGGGAAACAAGTTCATTTTTTCTGCGCAAAATAATTCCTATGGATAATTTCTAAAGTAGTGTTCTTTCAAAAAATTGCCTAGTATTTTGTCTATTTTTACCCTCACTAGCATCGTCATTTTTGTGCATACACCGAGCATCCCCTAATTTTCCAACATACTTTATTTTCGACATATCTCTATACAGACAAATGGTAAAATCTTGATTTTTCTTTTAAAAGATGATTCGTGAAAAGCTCCCATAAAGCCTGTAGGAATAGATCCCTATTGACTTGTTCTGATAATTCTTTCATAATCACAATAAAAAATACATGATAGTGCTACTTCCACACAATTTAACATGAAAAACATTTTTCCAAGACTTTTGCTTTGCATGTATCCCAGCTTTAGAAAACGATAGCATCTTGTTGTTTTCAAAAGACACAGCGTAGAAAGTTCTACAAAAGCTGTCTAAATAAATATCTATTGCAAAAGAAAAAGGTATTCCAAATATTTTTATTATGTTAAATACAGTAACAAGTAGCACTATCATACATGTTTTTTATTTTGAGTACGGAAGAATCATCAGAACAAGTCAATAGGATTTGTTCATACAGTTTTTCCAAAGCTTTTTCTGAAGCACCTTTTGAAAAAAAGTAAGGTTTTATTATTTTCTCTGCAGGAACATTCCGAAAACAAACTATGTTGGAAATATTTTGGGACACCCGACGTATTAAACTAAAATATTTTTTAAAAGACACTAGAGACTTAGTACAAATAGTGTCTTTCACATATTTAGATTAATCTGTAAACTGGAAGAAAAATTTTGAAATCAGTCGGCTCATGTGCATTTCACATCACTAGAACAGCATCTATAAAAATCTCGCATATTCTGAATTAGAAAGGCTAGGTCATATAGCTATGGAACGAAAATGATCTATTTTCTCTCTACGTTTGAATTATTTTCTCTTGAAATTGATGCGTTTTCTTCTTGAAACTGACCTATTTTCTCTCTGAGTCTGAACTACTTTCTCTTCGAATTTAACCTATTTTCTCTTTGGGTTTGAACTATTTTCTCTTTGGACCTGGACCGTTTTCTCGTTGAAACTGGTCTATTTTCTCTTTGGACCTGGACCGTTTTCTCCTTGAAACTGGTCTATTTTCTCTCTGAGTTTGAACTACTTTCTCTTGGAATTTTAACTATTTTCTCTTGAAATTTATGCATTTTCTCCTTGAAACTGGCCTATTTTCTCCCTTAGTCTGCACTTTTTTCTCTTCGCATCTGGGCATTTTCTCTTTGAAACTGATTCATTTTCTCTTTGGGTCTAAACTGCTTTCTCTTTGGATCTGAACCATTTTCTCTTTGAAAATGATGCATTTTCTCCTTGAAACTAGCCTATTTTCTCTCTGAGTCTGAACTACTTTCTCTTCGAATTTGAACTATTTTATTTTGAAATTGATTCATTTTCTCTTTGAGACTGGTCTATTTTCTCTTTGGAGCTGGATCGTTTTCTCCTTGAAACTGGCCTGTTTTTTCTCTGAGGTTGAACTATTTTCTCCTGAAATTTATTCATTTTCTCTTCGGACCTGTGCTATTTTCTCCTTGAAACTAGCCTATTTTTCTCAGAGTTTGAACGACTTTCGCTTTGAATCTGAACTTTTTTCTCCAAACTAATGAGTAGAAATTTCAAACTACTCGTAAAGAAAATTTTTAGGGAGAAAGCTTGAATGCGAGAAAAAATTTAGAGGGGGGAAATCCCCCAGCTTCCCCCCCCCCCCCTAATCGTATGCACTGCAAGCGAGTCGTAACGACGAGCGTTATCTTGTAGGTATATAACGTCCTATAACAGATGGTTGTAAATAATGTAACAAAAAATGGTTGATTTTATAAATGTGTTGAATAAAATACACGGTTGACAATAAATATGTTGACCATATGAGCAAAAATGTAAACGTTAATTATGCTAATTGAAGAGACGATAGTATTTATATATAAGTTAATGTGAGTTGTTCTCCAAAATCTAAAAGAAAATAATGTTCTACCACCACCTGGTAAGACGACAAATTATAAATTGACATTATGATAAATATTCTCCATGATGAATATTATTTGATATTTGTGTTAATATATAATAAATTGTTATTATTTGTTGTTGTTAAAGATTTTCATCGTTAATATGATTTAAATTATTTGTTAATAAACGGATTTGATGATGTTGATATTTGTTGATTGTTCTATTGTTAATCTTGATGTTGATCTATCTATAATAGCAGTAAATAAATTTGAATCTTTTTTTTAAATATTGATGTGTTGTGTTGTAGCACCTTTTTTTTTTCAATTTATTTTAATTTATCGTTTTTGTAAACTTTGTTTATCTTTAAATTTTCATGGTAAATGTGTTAACCATGGTGATGTTCCAATTAAATAATTATTTATTTGATTTTCAATTATTGTTGTTGTTGATATTGGAAATGATGAAACAATTGTTTATGTTCTATTATTTGTTGCTCCTGTTGAATTTATATTTGGTATTGAAAATGAAAATGGAAATCTATTTGTTGAATTAAATATTTATATAGATGGTGGAAGTGGTGGTAGTGGAGTTGAATTTGATGTTGTTGGATAATAAAGATGATGTTAACTAGTTCTAAGTGTAAGATTAGGTGGTGGTGCATTTGTTGTTTCATAAGTACGTTATGTTAATAAATGTGTCATATGAATACATTCAATAGGTGTACCATCAGTTGATCAATGGATTCTATAATTAAATGGTGTTATTTCAAATAGACCTGGTTTTTTTTGTTTTAAATAAATATTTGATGGTGAAAGTAAATTTGGTAAACTTTTTCATAATGCATTGAGAATATTTGTTGATAAATATAATTTATCGTCGATGACGATTGTATTATTGTTAAACCAGTTGTACCATAACGTGAATAAATACATGGATGATAACAATTATCATAAATACCAATTGTAGGTGATGATTCTCATGGATTTGTTGAATGTTGATGATGATCAATTTAAATAAGATTGACGAAGAGTACATGAAATTAATGTTGAAACGATCAACATCAAATAAATGAGCATAAAATTGAAATCTTAAGAAAAAAAATAGAAGAATAATTCCAATTCTATGTTCCACATAAAGCCAATCGTGTCTGGGTTACCGACCGGATGCGAGTGCAACAAATTTAAATCGATCAGGTCCGAGTCCGTAAATTGTTGCACTCAATGATCCTTAGTCACATCAACGGCGCAACACTTCGAGTCTATATTAGGGTTAGCAATCTTTTGTAAGATTCTCATCGGAAAGAGGAAGGTGAATGTTTTTATGGTATTGAAATGAAATCGAGCTAGTGATTCCTTATTTTTCTAACTGATATATTGAACTGTATAGAGCTGTTACAATTCAGAAAAAATTCTCAGCGTTGTGTAAAAAAGACGTGGCCTTAAAGAAACAATCTAATTTCGACTGTTGAAAGAAGAGTTTTCGATATGCCTTACTGAAAAACAGAATAACGACGAAAGAGTAATGTTGACAAAAATAGAAAACGTTTCGGCAGGTTTTAGTCTTATCTAACTCGAGTTTTCGGTACTCTTCTATTTTACTTGTTAGAAAGAAGTACTAGTTAAAGTCATTAACAATATAGAACCTAGCATTTACTCGTACAGAATTGAACATGTTCTAAGTCTGCTTCAGTCAAAAAAAAAACGTTATTAATTGTTGCCAACAGTAGTGAAAAAGTTAAACGTTATGCACTGCATAAATCTATAAAACTGATGGAACGAGAAATAAATGTTTGAGCCTTTCCTAACCTATGGAAGCTCTCGCGTCGATAGCTCGTTACGAGAATCGGTTCTATCTGAAAACGATTGCATAGAGTGGTTTCTACCCATATTGAAATAAATGAAGAAGAATATATATTTACGAATAAAATTTTGTTGCACCACCATTTCAAGAGATGGTTCATAAACAATCGTACAATTTCTATTTTGTATTTTTCTCAACAAGCTTTCATTGTAGAAATTTAGTGTCTACTCTCAAAATATTCACTTACTCCAAAATAACATCAGAATGTTTTTTATCTAAACTTCTCATTTAAAAAAGTGATAAAATAAAAGTACTCTTTTGCAATGTGTGTGATTTGTCTAAGATAAAAAATTCTTGTTATAGTTTTATTAGTTGAAACTTTGTTGCGGGCAACAAACTTCTATATTGAAACAACTTTCACATAAACGGTCGTTGTTGAGAAAAAAAATTATTTTGAAAAATTTAGAAAAATTCTAATAGAATTGAAAGGGAAACCTTTTTTAGACTAGAAACAAATCTTTAGAAGACTTTCACGTTAGTTAGATATTTAATTGTTCGTTAATATATATTTACTTATTTATTAATAATTGTCTGAGTATATTCAAAGTGTTTGTTGAATAAAATATCCTAATTATAATAACCATTGTAAAATATTTTGTACCAATGTTTATATTGATATTGATTAGTTCATTGTCAAATAATAATAAAAAATGATTGTTAATGGTTTGGATGATTTAAATCGAAGTAAATATTTCATATTGATTTGAAATAAATTTAAAAAATTCTCAATAAATTTTTCAATATAATTATCATTTATAATAATGATTAATATAGATGTTGTTGTATAGATATAAATATTCTTCTTGATCGATTTATAAATCTATAATTTAATAATAAAGATTTAATTTTATTTATTATTCTATAAATAATTTATATTAATAAATATATTGTTTCAATGGGAAATAAATTTAGTTGTGTTGTTGTTTGATTTGATAATGATGAATATATTTATTGAACTAGAAGACGAAAATGTTTTGATTTCTATGTTAATAAATCATATGAACGATAATTCTATATTGGTAATTCTAAATAATAAATAAATGAATATAGATGATAAAGTATAGAATTATTATAAAAGATTTATTTTAGAATTAAATTTATTAAATTCAATTGTTTTCATCAACATGATTTTGTTCATTTGAATAACGATATAAACTAACAAATAAATCTTTTTTTATGTAAATCTTGTCGATTTAATGTATAACGAAATTGAATTCTATATAATATAGATGGTGTTGCTCTTTGTAAATCAAATATATGTATTGAAAGTATTATTTGTTGATTATTTTATTGTTGTTGATGATGCATTTGAGGTTGTTCTAAACGGCATGTATGACGATAAATATTTGTTTTTGTTGTATAAAGTCTATCAATCCAATATGATGACATTTACATGAGCAAAAAAAAAAATGTTACTGGTGATGAATAAAATGATGTAAATGATATAAGTGAACGAAGAGTTGATATTAAATAGGAATTTGAATATTGATAATCAGTAGAAGATTTTAATTGATATGGATTAATAGAACGATGTGTTTAGTCTTTCATAAGATTGTATATGAGTAAAATAACGAAGGAAATAGATCACGAATATTGAACTAAAGAAAAACAAAAGAAAAAAGAATAGTTAGAATTTTTTTTTTCTTTTATTACTGATGGTTATTCTTGGATAGAAGTTAACCTATTTAGTAGTTTTTCGTATAATATAATATGTATATGTAGTATTTCGGATTATTCTTCGTTTTTCAATCTATAGATTTTTCGACGGTTTATAATTTTTTTATCATAAATTCATCTAACGAGGAAAGTCTTTCAATTGATTAATCACTCGTGAGTTCAGATTAGACATCGTCGGTTTGGTCCCGAACTCGGACTCGGTCGGATTTTGGTTTGAAAGTTTGAGAGTAGGGAGCTCTATTCGAGATAATATGCATAATGTAGATGACAGTAAGTTTAGAATATCCTGGAAACGAGTACGGACTCTCAACTTATCGATGCGTAGATTCTAGAAATAGAATGAAGCGATCATCTTCATGGATGACATAAATAGAACTCTGCACGAAACGTTTCTAATAATCAGTTGTAGAATTGAATATTTCCCGAGAAAAAAAAGATTCAGTTATAAGATTTTCAAAACGAAATTTATTCTCTATAAATAAAGATGTTATTCGTATCGAAGTTACAGTGTTATTACAACACAACTACGAGTGATCATAGTCGAAAAGTTTGTGTTCGTTTATTTGGATTAGAAAAAGTGCAGATGAGTTGCCATTGGCTGATTGCTTTAAATAAAAAAGATTTCTGTAGAGAATGTTGTAATTGAATGTTCATTTATTTTAGGTCTTTTACTAAAATATCTCTGATTGTTCAACCGAAGCAAAAAGTCCCATGGAGATCTCTAAACTTGTTCTATAATAAATAACGTTTTTCATGTAAATAAAAATCAATAGATTGAAATTAAATTCTTCAAGAAATAAATATCTCCAAACCTTTTTAAGACCATGATCAAGAATTCAAGCATAAATTCTATCTGTATCGTGTAACATGAAGATATTTTTCAACATATCGAATTAATTGTCTATCTGATAGAATACCGATATAATTATCTTCTTGATTATTATCTAAAGATGTTCTACGATAACACATCATAAACTATAAAATGTCCAGATTTAATAAAAATAAAAAAACATATTCGTGTGTTAATATTGTTATTTAAATATTGTTCTTTATTTTGATATTGATCATTAAGATGATAATTATCATCTTTATCACTTATTATTAGATTATTGATCATTATTTATTAAATCATAATCATAATCATCTAATATAATTGGATTTATTCAAACAATATCAATATAATTTGTTAATCATTTATATATACAACGATAAAAATCTATTTTTATCTTAATGTTATTCGATAATATTCAATCGAATAACAATCTATAAAATCATATTTGTTTTAGTTAATTCATATAAAAAAGCGTTGTGTTAAGTATAATATTTAAAGATTTGAAAATTGAATAAAATAATCATATGTTATTATTTTTATTAATTCTTCTTTTTTAAATTTATTGATAATTTAGTCGACCATTGTTCTTATTATTGATCTAGATAATCGATTTTTATTTTCATATTGATTTATTATTGTTCTTCTTATTTAATTTAATTCTAATGAAATAAATAAAATTATTTTATTTTCATTATAAATTATTATTGTTAATCAATAGATTGTTAATCAAAGGCGGATTAAATTTTAAATAAAAATTTAATTGTTATCTTAAATTATAAAAATCGTTCTATAAATATTATTTTTTAATTATATATCTAAACGAATAAGATCGTCACCATCGAATTGAGTTTTATTTCGAGAATCATCCTCTCAATATTCAATATTCAGTGTTAATATATCAATTAAAACGTATCGTCTTATGATTATAAAAATAAAACTTGTTGACTTGATGGAAAAAAAAAGAATTTTTGTTTTCTAGTTCATAGACGTGTTGCATGTCGTTGTCTGATGATTTTTGTTTTCTAGTCCTATTATTGTCAGGAAAAAAAAAGAATATGTTATTATTTGTTAGTTAAGAAAACAAGATCAATAAATCTAGTTTAGTTTATTTGTGATACGACGATCATCATTGTTTTCTTATTTTTCTTCGAGATTTTCAACAATGGTGACCAATGAAACATTTTCGATTTTAGAATTATTTATTTGAAATTGATTTCCTCCCTACGGGAAAAATCAAGGTTCAACTGGTCAATGAGATTATCATCGAACAGGAGATAAGACAATCTTAGATAAATAAATCGATTTATGTATTCTATATAGAAAAACCTATTCGAACACGTATAGGAAGACACGAATAAAACCTATAGAAGCTCTTCAATAAGATAATTAATTACGAGAAGTTGTTACTATATAGACGTTGTCCTTTGAAATAATAATTTCTTGAACGTATTAAAGATAATTTATTATTATAAGAAGAATTTATTATAAATTCCTAAGGTTTTAAAACAGAAGAATAATATTCTAATTATATAGAATTATTTCATTTAAATATTAGGAAAAAAAAGAATTATTTATTATTGTTAGGAACGAACGTTCAAAGATCGATAATATTCTCTATTATCGAATGTTTTATATTTCAATCAAAAGAAGAAAATCAGTAAGAAAAAAAATCCCAGAGATATTTCTATTGTTATTCTTTCAACAAAATTCAATGGTCTTTTGTTTTTTTCTAAAAAATCAAACGAATGTTAACATTCGTTAATAATAGATTTTCTTCAAAAATCTTTCTATATATTTGCTTCTACTTCTATAATTAATAATTCTTTTTTTGTTTTTGTTTCAGAGGATCACCAATGGCTGTTTAGACTTTAGAAGAAATTATTTATTATAATCTCAAAATTCGATGAAGATCAGTTCCTGTTCTCAATATAATCTTCCTATTAATCTATCATCGTTGATAAATATCAAGGTTGAACCTCTTTCCAGAGTTTTATTAAATGATTTATTTATTTCAATAGAAGACTAACTAATATTATATATAAGGTAGATTCTGTTATTGATCTTAAAGGTGATCAGATTTATCCAATGGTTTATATTATAAAAATTAAAAAATATTTGCTAATCTTATATTTATCGAAAATAAAAATGATTCGTTTTCGATAAATTTTCTGATGATAATCGGAAACGTTGCAGGTGAATTAAATCGTGTTGGTGAATAATATGTTTGATCCATTGTTTTTCTTTTTATTGATAAAATATATTCTATTGGAATAAGTAGGGTATATTTATTTATCTAATAGAAATTGATTTTAAATCTAATAGTTTTTATTTAGTTTGAAGTCAAATCTCGGATGGTCAATCAGATATTCAAAGAACAATATTACTTTTATCAAATCAACTTTTTTTTTTGATAAACAATAAATAATTTGGTTAAATTATTATGGTAAAAAATCGAATTGATAGTCTTTATCGATGATTATAATTCGATTCTAGTCGTATCGATCATAACAATGGAACGTTTCCACTAGTGGATGAAAAAAAAAGGTCGAATGATATATTAAATAGATAGAGGTCGTATGAGAGTTGATGATTATATTGATTTATAAGAATAAATTTGTATTCTCTTGGACGATCTGTGCGTGGATTGGTCATAGTGTTTTGGTGACTTCACACTTCGAACAGTTTTTAAAGATAAAACCACGGGTGCAGTTCGATATAGAATAATTTTTTCTATCAATTGTTGTCAAATTTATGTTCGGCTTCTTAACTTTTATTAAGAGGCCGCCACATGTAGTGCATTTGATTATTGAGTCGCTTAACTCGCTATGCTTTATCTACTTTGTTGGTGTACTATCCACAGACTTGTATTTTTTTTTTCAATGGTATCAGTTCATATTCTAACATTGTTACGAGTCTATAGATATCAAAATATTCTAAAAAAATCTGAGCTTCTATTCTGATTTTTTTGAACTCAGATTAAACCGATCGACCAAGGTATAAGATACGGATAAAGTTTTTTAATTGAAAACTTGCTAACATAATAATGTCGTGGATTTGAAAATATATTCAATTTTTCTTGCGAAGATTCCTAGCAATCTATCAAATTTTGATGACTTTATTCAATGACGATATCACATTCTTCTTTTATTTATAGATATATGGCTAAACCAGTGTCTGTTTGTGAATATTTGATTCTCTATACTATTAACACGTTGATAGCATTCATTGGAGTCTTTTCCATGGGAATGCTTTATGAATATTCAACAAAAGTTGATAATTCCATCGTTCGTTTAGACATATTGAAACGAAACCAACTGAAAATATTTGAATATATCAAGAAAAACTTTTCAAAATTGTTAAACGAATATCCAGAATTTAATCTTTTCAACGAAGTGGATTTATGTATAAATTACAGTTTATCGTTGAAAATGGCAAAATTGACAGTTCTGTTATCAACACTTTACGATACATACTTACCTTATAGTTTATATGGTCCACCATTATTACCAGTCATCATAATGGGGTGTGCTTCCGTAATTTTGTGCTTTGGAAACTTCACAAATGATCAATGGACTATCCAATGCTTGGAACTGGTCTTAGTAGTAGCTGGATATATTATGATTTTCGGCCGATACTTATCTTCAAATTCATGGAAAGTTTGGAAGCAATGTAGCTCGAAAATTCGAAAATGGTTCACAAAAGACAACAATGAACATATATATGATCATATTTGGGATGTGTAAGATGAAGAGTGATAGTGATGATACGCTCTCATCATAGTCAGATAATTTTTATTTCAGATTTCTTCTCTTTTTCGTCTTTCATCTGTTTGATTGATTTATATTAGATTTGTATTTTAAAAACTAAAGTTCATATATATGATTTTCGTTTGTCTTATGTTTCTTTCATTTCTAGATGAAGACAAAGCAATTATCCATGGCTTCATATTCTATTTTTTCTTTCATCAACACGTTCATAGCATTCACAGTTCTTTTTACTATTGGAATATTTTATGCACATTCAATAAAAGTGGATGAAGCCATGCTTCGATTAAATGAAATGAAACAGAATCATTCAATCATATTTGAATATATCATGAAAAACTGCTCACAATTGTTAGAAGTATATCCAGAATTTTACCAAGTTCCTCGATTCGAATTATGTGAAGGTTATGGTGTAGCAGTAAAGTTGGCACAATTGGCAATATTTTTATCAACCGTCTATGATATATATTTATTGTATTCATTGTATGATCTACCTCTAGTAATAGCTATAATGGGAAGCATATCCTCTTATTTCTTCTATGCAAATCTTACAAATAACAAGTGGACTATACAATTGTTAGAATTGTTCTTAATTTTAGCTGGATATGTGATGATTTTTGGTCAATATTTACTGTCAAATATCGATCATGTTTTGAAGCAGTAATGATTCAAAATCCGAAAATGGTTATCAAAAAAATAAGAATCAACACATTGGTGATTATGGTTATAATAACAAAGATAAATATTACAATAAATGATGTCCTCCTGTACATATGCCGCCTGAATTGGTGGAAAAAAGTTTAAGAACAATATTGTTTATTTTTATTCTGTTCAAAGCCAAGGACTAAGAAAGTTTTAATAATTGATTTATCCAGACACGATCAATGGTTGGTAAGTGCATATAGAGAGACTCCACAGGCTCGAGTATCTATGTCACAAATAAGCTATTTTTTTTCTCTAGTAAAAAAAGTTTGAAAACAAATAAAATATGCTCGTGTGTTATCATCCTTTGTTCCACACGACAAGCAACAATCATATCAGTAAAGACACCCTAAATTAAGGTATTATGTCTGACGCATTCTGATCTTTCATAGAATATCTTTAGTAATAGGATTATTGCTTGCCGTGTTGAACAAAGCATGATAACATACGAGTGTATTTTATTTATTTTTAATTTTTTTTCACTAGAGAAAAAAGTAAAAGCTTATTTGTAGCACAGATGCTTGAGCCTGTGAAATCTCTTTATATGCACTTACTAACCATAGATCGTGCTTGAGTATATCAAGAATTTAAATTTTCTTACTTCTTGGCTTTGAACAGAATAAAAATAAACAATGCTGTTCTTAAACTTTTTTTCCACCACGTTGTTATTGTATTTAATGTAATGTAATGTAAGATGATATTTTAACTATAAACATCATCATAATATGTTTTCGTATTCAAATATTGTAAAATTTGATGTAGCATAATATTGACAATTATTGAACGATAATGAATAGATTAGACGATAGAATTATCTTTGAACTTTATCCAATATTTTATATGTATATACGATAGAATAAAAAGCAATAGAATTAAACGAGTACAATTTTTATTCATATGATGTTGATATTATTTGTACATGTTTGTGATTTTCTTTTGCAGACTAATATAATAAAAGCTATTTAATAGTTTTCATACATAGATGCTATATAATCAGTTATGATTCGCTGATCGAAATGTTTTTCGACAGAGAGTTTTAAATAATATACCAAGTTCAAATAGTTTTTTACCATCTACACTCGTTCTATTAATCATTTTGCTTTCTTCTCATAAGTGTGCAAACCGAAAATCTGACCTTTTGGCTTTTCGATTTTCAATTCTGAATAAGGGTGAGAATGAACATGATCTTGATCATGATCGGACTTAGCATCGTGAGCAAGAATCAGGATGAGAAGATGAACCGTCTAAGATTGAGGAATCTTTGTGGACTGAATCCAAAAAAGGTGACAATCGACATCAAAGAGCAAAAGGACAAAACGACGACTTTTCATTTTCTTCAGTACTAGAGATTTTCTCTATTTTCTCAGAATGTGCAGATCTACGCCATCAATCATCGATTGCAAGACTAAAAATGACTGAGCAGAAGAAATCTGTCTCTATTGTTGTCATTAAGTACAGAAAGCTGTGTAGAGTGATACTTTTTGTAGACTTTCGAAAGAATTATTACACGTTATAACGTATTACATGAGGGTTCATACAAAAAAATTGGACCTCAATTGTTCTGTTGTTTTCTCATTTTTCGTAGTTTATATTCAAACTATTTATCCTGTTTTTTTTGTACGAAATATTTTCAAAGTCGAATGATACTCTACCATCTGACATTTATAATCAAATTCGAATTAGACAACTCAGAACCAATTTTATATTCTCTTACGTTTTCAATTTCAACTTGGATAACTTGACAATAAAATGTTCACATCCTTTGTTTGTTCTTTTCAATGTCAATAGACTTAATAAAAAAAGTAGACCACCTGGCATAACAGAGAAGTTTTCTTTTGCTAGTATTCTAGCTAAATAATTATTTAAATACCGATTCTAGTATCTATATAATAAAAAACAAAGGAAAAAGATATTTCATAGCCGAAGATTTTTTAAGGATAAATTGATCGCTGATAAATTCTTTTACTGCAATGATGTTCAAAACAAAGTGACAAAGAAGGGTATAACTTATTGATCAAATTAAAATTTGTAGAAAAACCAAAAGTTTTGTTTCACGCGACAATAATATCGATAAGTGCAAATAATATTTTAGAACAGCAGAGACATGGGTGTATATCAAGAAAAACGGCAACATAAACAGTAAGAGGCAAACTATATGACTCGTACCAGAGATGCTCATGTACTGGTTTTTGTCGCCCCATGGGGCCCATGGGTGGGGTGACCCTTCCCCAGGTCGACCATTTCGGCCGTCTGAAACGGCTATAAAACGGCGTGATGAGGTATTAATTTCCGTCGTAATCCGTCAGCCCGTTTTACGAGCCGTATTTTCGCTAGAAAACAGTCATCGTTTTTCACACTATTTTCGCCGTTTTCCGTCAGCTCGGAAAACGGTGCCGTTTTATATCGCTTTTACGCCGCTTACAGCCGTTTATGGGCCGTTTTCTTGGACCTGGGTTCGTTAGTTTTCTGTATAGCGATTTTTTTCCCGCCTAGGGAGAGACTGAGTTCTTTGGAATTCAATCTACTTTGACTATGGCCCCATAGGTTGAATCTATGGAGTAAACGAGAAAAAAAGGCTATTTTTTTTCCAAAACAAATATGAGCACACACCGAAACAAACAATAAACACTATGAACAAATACAGTCAAAAAACAAGGA